>JAZHYW010005416.1:0-41225 GCA_037355805.1 Ixodes ricinus
GCAACCTGCTGTCGCAGAACTACGCACCACGGTCTGTGAACTTCAGTCGACCGTTGACTCTTTTAGCACGAAGTGTGATTCAGTGCTGGCCTTGGCCTTGACAAACGAAGAATCTGTCAAGGATCTACAAAAAGAAGTAGGTGCGGTTAGGGACACGATGGTGGAACAGTCTCAGGAAATTGAGCGCCTAAAGCAGGAACTAAATGACTCCCAGCAGTATAGCCGCCGGTGCAATATGGAGGTGCATGGCCTTCCTTTCGCCCATGACGAAGATTTGATGAGCGCCATGAAAGATCTTTCCGTGAAGCTCAATCTTCCTCCGCTCCAGTCATCAGACATCCTGGCAATTCATCGCCTGCCGAGGAAGCAGGACTCTTCTTCAACGGTCCTTGTTAGTTTCGCTTCACCTAGCCTAAAAGGTGTCTGGATGGCGGCACGCACCAAGCTGAAGAAATTGAGCCAATCAAATAACCAGCTGAAGTTGTTCTTCAATGACAACCTTACCGCGGCGAACAGGGAGCTATTTTGGATGGCTAGATCGAAGGGCAAAGAGCGCGGGTTTCAGTTTGTATGGCTGAAAAATGCTAAAATATTTGCGAGAAAAGTCGAGGGATCACCAGCCATACGTATAAGTGTAGTGCGCGATCTAGATAAGCTGGTGTGAGGCATGTCAATTTGTTTTTCAATCCCAGATTGCAGTTCGTTCAATCAGGTTTTGGGGCCTATATCTGATAAATCTTTAACGTTGATTCATGTTAATATTAGAAGCTTGCGAAAGCATTGGGACGAGTTTAAAATATCTGTAAACAGTGTGAAACCTTCAGTTGATATTTTCGTTCTCACCGAGATCGGCATCTGTTCTTTTCAGTCTAATCAGTTCACGTTGGATGGCTACAGGGCATTTTTTCACACGCGTGATAATAGTAGAGGAGGGGGCATCGCAATTTATATTAAAGATAAATGGCTCCCAGCGAACTCGAGTGTATCTTTTCAGCATGCGGAAGCCTTAGCAGTAAAAATATCACATCCAGATTTTCCTTTGTTCCTATTAGCAGTGTACAGGCCTCCCTCGGAAAATGTTTCTCTTTTTTAGCCGAACTGAAAGTACTTCTAGGACAGCTGCGGTCTGAGGGCCAACTCTGCTTAGTCGGCGATATGAACATTGATACGCTCAAATCTAACAAGTCCATGGTATGCGATTATCTTACACTCTTGTCAGAGTATGGAATCGAAAATACAATTAGTCTCCCAACAAGGGAAGAACTTTTGTCTGGATCACTGGTAGTTTCTTGCATTGATCATATAAATATTAGAGCGGCCGATATTCTGATAAAATCTGCTGTCATTAACCAAAAGCTTTCGGATCATTACTTTATTGGATGTCATTTGCAACATCAGGGCGTGATACAGAGCATTAACAGGAGCGAGTGCACCCGTGTGACTATCACGGACGTGGTTAAATTTGACGCACTGGTAGCCGCCTTTGACTGGGAAGTTTTCCTTCGCTCTCAGGAAGACAAAACCTTATATCCGGCTTTCGTTGAAATTTGGCAGTCCTTTCACGTTGCTGCAAAAAAGGAAGTCTTTTTTAGGAAAAGGTCAGATAAACCCTGGTTTACTACGGAAATTATGGCAGCAATTAAAGCGAAGGAGGCATTGTCGCTGCGGTCTCGTCGAGCACCTAAGAACATGGAGTTAAGAGCTGAATTTAGGTGCGCAAGAAACCGCGTAAATGCAATTATTCGGTCGGCTAAACGGCGCCACTTTCAGAAGAAATTCTTTGAGGCCAGGGCGAATCCGCGAGATACGTGGGAGTTAATCAACACTATCAGAGGCCACGCAGCTCGGCAGCCAATTTTTGAGTCACTTCAAAGGTACTTTGGCACCGACTTGCAGTCAACTGTCAATCATTTCAACAAGTTTTTTGCGGCGTCATCCGGGGTTGCCAGGGACAGTAGTATTACGTCACCTAGTACAAGCTCCAATTACAAATCATCTGCTTCTGCTTTTTTACCTCCTCTTGACATCTATACATTACGCACTATTTTGTTCGGTATAAAGCGAAATAAGACGCCCGGTGTTGATAACGTCCGGATTGGCGATCTAGTTCGAAATTTCGACGCTGTCAAAGAGGTCCTCCTCGCCATGATAAATGGGTTTTTACTGTCTGGCATTATTCCATCTAATCTGAAAGCGGCACTTGTTAAACCACTTTTTAAGGGAGGCACGCCACATAGCCACGAGTGTTACCGTCCTATCTCCATCTTGCCATGTATTGCTGAGGTGTTAGAAAAACACCTATTCACCGTGATGAGTTGCTTCATTGATAGCTCTGGTGTTCTGTCGCGCAGCCAGTATGGTTTTGTTGCTGGCAGAGGCACCCAGCCGTTGCTTGAGGATTTCACTGATCTTATTTATGATGCTTTTGAAAACAATCTATTTGCCTGTGCTCTTTTTTTGGACGTGTCAAAAGCATTTGACTCTGTCAGCCATAAGTTGCTTCTCTGCAAACTACATAATTTTGGCTTCCGCGGGCCTTTCTTGGCTATTCTTCAAAATTTTCTTTCGGGTCGATCCCAAATCGTATCCGTTGGCACTTTCAAAAGTTCACGCGTACTAATAAAAGCCGGTGTTCCACAGGGATCTGTTTTGTCACCTCTACTTTTTAATCTATACGTCAACGACCTTTCAGCAGCAGTGTCTAGTTGCAGTATTTTTCAATATGCGGACGACACGTTACTTGTATCTCGTCATCTCAAATATGAGAGCGCCGTTCATTTACTGAGGCATGATGCATTGCAGATAATGAATTGGTTTGATGAAAATTTGATTTCAGTCAATGCGTCAAAAACAAAACTGGTTTGTTTCAGAAATCCATTAAAGAAGGTGGCCCTTAACGTACCACTTTTGTTACATAAATCAAGCTGCTCGAATTGTGTTTGTTCTCCGCTCGAATATGTTAATAATGTGAAGTATTTAGGAGTGTTATTTGATTCAGATATGTCATGGAATTCCCATTTGGCTCACGTTTGTGGAAAATTGCGGAGCGTTAGCTGTTTGCTGTACAACCAGAAAGTGTTTATGCCGTTTTCAGTGAGGAAGTCTATTGCGCATGCCCTTGGTTATAGTATACTGCGGTATGGTATTACATTGTTCGGAAAGTGTGCCGAGTCGTGGCAAATAAAAATTGATCGTATTTTGGGGGGTTTGTTAAAGAGCGTTGGCTATCACTTCGATTTTTTTCCTGACATGAACGTGTTCGAGTTTTTACGTATGCCGAATTTCTCTTCCTTGTTTTTGGAAAGCGTGGTTCTGCGCCACTTTTGGAATGATGATTTTAAACGGCCCTTTGTTCCCAGCAGGAGTCTTCGTCACACGACCCGTTTTGTTACCCCACGTTGTACTACGCGCTATGGGAAAAGACTTCGCTCGTATTATGTTCCCTCCATTTTCAATAAATTGCCAGATTGCTTTTTTGAGAGCACAACGAAGAGAAAGCTGAAGAAAATGCTGACCAATATAAGCTTGTAGTAACCGTTCGTTTTTCTGTTTTACTTATCTTCTGCATAGTTCTTATATTATCTGAGTTGACCTTATTCTGTGTACACTTTCGCCGTTTTGACTTGCCGGGTCCTGTCCCACAAGCCTCCTGTGGCTTGGACAGACCCGAATTTGTATTGTGTCATTTAATAGACATGAAATAAAATTATTATTATTATTATTATTATTATTATTATTATTATTATTATTATTGTCGCTTTGAGTAACTATTGACCCAATAGACTTTAATTCGGCCTAGTTGACATTTTAGAGTCTCTCTTCATTAATTCAATTATTTTAACACCAATTGATCTATGAAGAGCTCCAAATCACATTTTATTACTCTTTCATTACTTCAAGTTACTGTTGGCCTCATTTACTCTAATAACGTTTTGACTACTATGAGCTAATAATCAACCAATTTAATATTTACTAGCTCAAAGTAATGAAAAGGATAATGGAAATGTGAATTAGGGTCGAATCATAGGTTAGTGGGTCAAAACTAACTCGAAGTAATCAAAAGTGTAGTATATGTGAACTCAGCTCATACTAGATCGATTGGTGATGTAATAACTCTAAGTAATCAAGAGTCATCAAAATGTCGATAAGGCCAAATTAAAGTCAGTTTGGTCAAAAGTTACTCGAACTAATCAAAAGAGTAATCATCACGTTTCGGGCTCAAAATAATTCAATTATTTCAATACTAGTCTCTGAATAATCAGAAGCGGCCATCGAAATGTTAACAAGGCCGAAATAAAGTCACCTGGGTCAATAGTAACTCAAAGCAATAGAAATCGTAATCACAATGGCAACTAGGCATATAATAAATCGAATTCGGTAGAATACCGCACTAAGTGCTCACTCCCAAACTTGTAATATCTGAGCAAGTACTGCACAGTACATTTTTATGTAAAATTGATGAACGGACCAGCACCCATCCCTCCTTTCCGCGATTATCTCTCATTTTGGGTAGCGCTGCCTAATATTTTATGGTAGTTTAATATTCGCTCAAAGTTATCGAAATTGTCATCACAATGTCAATTAGGCCGAATTAAACTCAACTGTGTTAAAAATAACTCGATGTAATCAAAGAGTAGTAGTAACGTGGACTGCGCTTGTAATAGATGGAATCGTGGTATAGTAACTCGGAAAATCAAAGAGGCCCCAAATGTCCATTACGCCGAATTAATAGTTAACTATTTTCATAGTAACACAGAGTAATTAACAGAGTGATCATAATGTCAATTGAGCTCATAATAAAGAGTTCGGCTTAATATTATATCAAAGTAATAAAAAGAGTCATGATAATCTCATTTAGGTCGTATTAAAATATTTGGGTCAAAAGTAGTTTGAAGTAGTCAAAATAGTAATAATATTGTGAATTCAGCTCATATTTCTTTAACTATTTGCATAATAACTCGATGTAATCACAGAGGCACCACAATGTCAATTAGTTGACATAAAGTCTGTTAGTAAACAGTAACTCAAAGTCATCAAAAGACATCATCACACCAATTAAGCTTGTAGCAAATCTATTGGTTGAATATTAGCTCAAAGTAATCAAGCCATCATGATATAAATTAGAGTGAATTAAAGTTCTATTGGGTCAATTGTAACTCGAAGTAATCAAATGAGTAATTATAATATGTCTTGTGGTCATAATAAACTGGTTAGTCATTAATTTGGTCAAAGTAATGTCAAGAGTAGTTGAGATGTCAATGAGGCCGAGTCAAACTATATTGGGTCAATAATAACTCGAAGTAATCAAAAGAGTGATAAATGATAACTGCGTTGTGAATGAATCACTCGTTTGTATAAAAGCCCAAAGTAATAAGGAGTGAAGGTTATATCAATTAGAACATTGCAAAGTCAAATAGGTCACTAGTTACTCAAAGCAATCATGATGTCAATAATGCTGATATAAACTCAGTTGTAGAACTAATATATGGGGGAGAGATAAAAATGTAACCACTGAGTTAATTGAGTTAATTTAAAGCCAATTGGAAGACTACTAACACAGAGTAATCAAAAGAGAAATTCAAATCTTAACAGAACTTTTATGTAGTCGCATTTGTCAATTATTTTTCAGAGTAATCGACTGAGTTATGACTTTTCTTCTTCTATAAAAGTATTTGTGTTAATGATACTTGTATAACCAAAACTTAATCTGAAGGTCAAATGAGCTTCTACCAAGCTATACTTTTGTCAATAATTCGTCGAAGTAATCGAGGGAGCAATCCAAATTATTTTTAAAACTTTGATCTTGTCATCCGTGTTATTAATGGGTCGAAGTAATTAGATTTGCAAGCCGTACTTCCATTAACCTTTAAGTAAAGTCGGAAGTGTCAATAATATAGCGAAGTAATAAAAAGAGTGATCACAAACTGCAATTGAACTTATCATCTGAAGTGTAGTAATAATAAGTCAAACTAATAAGAAAGAGGAAACAAAATGTAAATTCAGTTAAATTAAAGTTGAGTTCACCACTAAGATATCGAGATTACCAAAAGAGTAATCAACATGTCAATAGAACTACGTCAATCATGTGACTAGTAACTACAAGTATTAAAAAAGTTATCAAAATATCAGTTGTCCCAACCAAAACGTAAATCTATAAGCTATTGCTCTAGTTATGGACAGTGTAAGCGAAACGCGACCATTAAAGACAAATAGGGACATGCATATGGATTAAATCTGGGATTAAATCGAATGGCACTTAAATTAAATTGAATAGCACTAAGATTAAATTAATCGTCGTTTGGATTAACTTGAGTGGAAATACCTGTGGATCACGCGGTGCTGTCAAGCCAAATTTTCGAGCATGACACACGACGAAATTTGTTTTGGTCAAGTATCGTTTACGGGCCACGCCATCGTCTGAAACCGCTAAACCTTACAATGTGAAGGATATTTTTTCCTCCTTATGATGGTTAGCATTCTTTGTCACTAGATTCCAACTAAAATTGCATCCGACTAGAGCAGAGATGCCGGCCAGTCGAGCATTATAGTTTGTTTTATTCCGGTGGGTGGATCTTTGCGGATGTTCCCGGTGTTAATATCGGCCAGTTTTAATGTTCGGCGATGATCTCGCAAGCCTATTCATTGGTTTAAAAACAAAAAAAAAAACGTCTCCCTGCTTTAGGCCTCTGATCGACTAATGGCAAACGATTGTTTCCAGTCAGCGGCTGCTATTCGACTGGAAAACGTTGAAGCGCGGTTTACAAGCTAGCATGATGTATCACCTGCGGTTGCCACGGTGCTCATTTGAGGACCGTCAGGCGTTTTACGTCTAAACAAACCCATCAGGTGTACACTCGTAGAACTCTGACGCCAAAGCCTTCAGGCACTCTGGCTAAATCATTCGCATCCGGATATCCCGATTGCTGCGGCTGCTATGCATACATAGCGCCTTAAACAAAGGGGCGACACTCGCCATAGACGAAGTTGTGGGCACCTAACCGCCGAGAAATTGGAGACGCGCCCGAAATGGCGCAATATATATACAAAACAATAAAGGATCTGAATAAGAGCGCCCCTTTTGCGCGTAATAAAGTAGTTCCAAACAACTACGTTACGGTCCAGTGCGGTTCCACTCCGCTGCGGCTTGCCATTACTGTGTGCTCGATATGCGCATGAAAGCGTCCGAAGGTACATCTCTATCTGCCGTTCTTGCTGTGTGTCATTTGGTGTTCTCGCAGCTTATTTTTCTTCTCGTATTTCTGTTCTTGCGCCTGTAGCCGATCGTCCTTTTTGGAGTTTTAACGTACATGCGCTCGACTGAGTGAGTTGTGCTCCTGTACATATCTCCGTAGGCGCGTACACAAAAGCAAATCCGTAATTGAAACATGCAGGACGTTCTTGCACGGGGTACTTGACAAACTGGGCTTGAAGGTCTTTGAGATATCAGAAGTAGAGGAAATTGAATATTAACAATTACCTTATGCGCAAGTGAAGTGCTATCACGCTCTGGTCCAAGGAATCGGCAGTCGTTCTCTGTAGCGGTCGAAATTACACACGTAAATTGATTTATCTACCCGGGATGTCGCGGTACAAGTCTATTTTAGTCTTTAGCCGATTATATCTTATATTTGTGTAATCTGCACCCGTAAGCCACGATAAAAAGAGACATTGTGAAAGTATATTATAATATCTGACTGCTGCGATCAGGCTCTATAAAGTGAGCTTTATTTGAAACAAATAAAACAAAAAGGCAAGAGCTATAGTATCTAAACACAAGGTAACACACATGCACCACTCCAACACCGACGCGCATCAGTGTATGCCCCACTTTGTGGAACATTGGGGAAGCATACATTTATGTTAATGACAAGCTCAGGTATTCCAAAAGAGCCACAGTTAGAGGGCACCTCCTCCTTCATGTCAAATTGTGCCTGTCGTAGCCGTCCTTTGGAGACCCAGCAGTGTACAGGCAGGCACATGGACAACGCTCACGCGAGAGGTGCTGCACGCCTACGTCATTTTCGCCGTCTGGGCGAACTGTGCATAAGTGAGATGTGACGTTATCACAAATGGATAGAATGTTTAAGTTCCGTGACAAGGGACTTAAACTGATGCGATTGGGTGATAAGTCGCTCGTTTGTGTTGCTGTCACGTTGTTTTAGCTGATGTTTGTATTTGTTTCGATGTCATAAATCTTCAGTTGCGAGTTAGCGCTGGTCCTTGCGTTGCATGTTTCTTTCCCCTCCGTCCGTGTTTTTTGCGCTGTTTATCCTATGTCATACATTACGCTACTGCGTATTTATTAGTGCTGCTAATCAAACATACATGTTTTACGGGACGATAGTTGCGGTAGCCACACCCACGACCTACTCTATACTTACGACCATTCTTTCTGTAAACACTCCAGCACGCACCTCCCGGAGGGCCGAGTTTCAGCTGCGCCTCGTGGCGGGGCCTGGAACTCGGTATTTTTCTTTCGTCTTTTCCGCGCTGAACCAGGTTGTGTTGGCTTCTATGGCGTTGGCGGCACGCGGGCGCAGCCAATATCATCTAGGTTCTGGCTGCGACCAAACTAAATAAAGCAAGCTAATTAACGAGTTGAACTCCTTCAGTATCGTTTACACAGAGAAAAACATTTTACAGCGTGAACGCGCTTGAAACCTGAGAGCGCGATCAGCTGGCACGCACCCACGGATAACAGAAGAACCCGACGAGGTAGGAGGAGCGAGCGTTTTGTGCCGCCTAGTCGGAACGCTAGGTGGTGCTAAGCTCGACCTCAGCCGGGAGCAGGCTCTTCCACAGAGAGCGCTCAGTTTTAGTGGTCGTAAATATAGAGCCTTGTCACAGCACACTCCCAATTCGAGAGTGAAAATCCAGAGGCTGTGCGCCTCCCGCAGTGCCAACGACGCAACAGCTGTCAGCACGAAGGCCATTTCATCAGCGCACAGTACGGTGTTTTTTCTCCACGCTTTGTGTCACCATAATCCGCGCCATTCGTAGGCTCGAACATCGTACAAGCAATTGCATACATAATAAAGACGCAAGTCACCGGCCATTTGATACGCTTGACTGGCTTCTGCACACAATAGAATACGTCGAGTAAGATGAAAAGGGAATGTTTCACCTTTGCCGCTGGTTGAGAGGCTGGCTGTTAGTTTCAGCTGCGCGCATGCTTAGGCTGTACCAAAGTGTGGTAAAGTTATTCCAGAGCCATAGGAAACTTTTCATTAAAGCGAACTCCGTTCACATCCCAATCGTCAATTAATTTTAGCTTTTATTGATCATTCTATATACCCGGTGAGAGCATGAGTGTGTCTTGTGAGCAAGGAATTAAAAACAAACGAAGCCCCCCGTAACAAAACTTAACAGTCTCTAACGCACGCATCATGCACGCACGACACATACTATGCTCCACGCGCTTATCAAAATGACCCAGAAAAAGCTTCAAGTTCTTGAATAGTCGAAAACCCACTTCGCTATAGCATTGAACGACGGAACATCAAATGTTATCATAATATTTAAAGGATGTGAAGACGACGACGGGCCAGTGGCGCGAACCACCATCTCGCGCCAGGCCCCACGTGTCGGCTTGGGCTCCATAAATCCTTTGTCTGCTCTATTATCGTGTATTCTCCTGTCTTTTCTGCTCCCGAACAGCACCACTCTAACAATATAATATCAATCAGCCAACCACATATTACATGTATTAATATTTGGTCAAACCATATTTTGTTCACGATGCTCTCTAGCGCACTTTTATCTTTGTACCATTTTAGGAAGCTTTTTTTCTAACGGCGATGATCTAAACGTCTTCACATAATAGGGCAATGACTCAGATCTGTAAGGCTTTCCATTTTTTTTCATATTGCCAAGTTGGCCAACTTAGTTCCGGATCTCGGTTCTTTCCGCCAGTATTACTTCCGAGCTGGCTCCACTCTGCTTCCTGCCCGTGTGATGCAATTTCACTGGAATTTCGTAAGTATAACACGGAATAATAATAATAATTTATAATAATAATAATAATAACAATAACAATAATAATAATTATAGTTTTTCTTTTGCATCTGTACAGATTACAGACCCCGAGCCACTGAACAAAAAGTCAACGCATGTTGACTTGACGAGGTCCGGGCCCCGTGCACTTTGGCAGGCAGCTATGGGGATACAAAAATAAAGGAAGAGATTATATCAACAGGCAAGTTCAACAAGTAAAATGCATACGTAGATGAGCTAGGTTTCACATGTTTACTATACAAAATTAAGTACAATGATTTAAGGTTTATAATATAAATGTCCCCACCATCTACATGATATTTGTCGAACAAGGAGAGTAAATTATATTTTAAAGACTGGTAACTATTTTGTACGAAACGGAAACACTTTCCATTCTTCGGGGTAGCGCGTGCGGATGGCGGGCATGATTTTGGCAAATCTTGATGTTTGTTGTAGAAAACTAGTACATTCAGGGGAAGAAAAACGAAAAAAAACGGGTAAAAAGGTACTCATAAAATCAATGTATATTTATAATTTTGTATCATGATAATAAAGCTTCTGTGTGGGCTAAGAAATGAACGTTTCCAACAAAGCGCACAACTTTTTTGTAGTAATAATATTTTATTTAGATTTGTCCCTGTAATCGTTCCCCAAACGAGATGACCATAAGCTTTTGGGCATTTAAATAACGCTCGGTATATTTGTAGTACCACGCCCGAGGTACGGTGAAGGCCCTCGCGACATAGAGGAGCACCTCCGACGCTCGTCCTACTCAGCGCCGTCTCTCCGCCGTGAATCGCGCTCACCATCACCACGATGTTCAGCGTCTGCAGTACCACGACCCCGCCGAGAGAGCATGTCTCCCCTGCGTCGCCTGGAAAACTAAGTGCGGCAACGCCTGGAGGTGACGTTGGTGAAGACGACCGAAGCAAAGTGCCTCCAAGAACGCCAGTGCGCTCCCACTCTCCCGACGCCACGCATCGCAACGACGCCCCTGCAACGGTGCCCAGCAACCTAAACGTTTTCATCGACGGCCACGACGCATCGGCACTCGTGGACACCGAAGCATTCTTCTCTGTCTTGAGTGGGAGGCTCTCTCGCTGCCTGTGAAAAGTTACGACGCCCTGGGTAGGACCACAAATTCGAACCGCCGGAGGACACCTTATTACGACCGCCGGAACGTGCACTGCCCCAGTGGAGATTCACGGCGACACGTGCCCTGAAATTCGCCGTTCTACAAGACTGTGCCGGAGACGTTATTCTCGGCATGGACTTTTTGTGCGAATGCGGCGCCGTCATCTGACCTTGGCTGGAAGAGGCTGACGCTGCGGACACCTGTTCCGCTTTCAGAAAAACCCAAAACAGCATCAGCCGCCGTCCGAGTCACTGCCGAACACGTGAACCTGCCGCCGCGATTAAGTGTTGTACCCGTCGTTGCCGATGCAGCTACCTGCGGCGAAGTTGTTCTTGAAGGCAACCTTCAATTGCTCCTGGGAAGAGGAACAGGCGTCGCAAGAGGAGTAGCTGAACTTCAGGATGGGCGCGCTGTGGTCCTCGTGACGAACTTCCGACAACAAACGCAACACCTCACTAAAGGCGCAGCTGTGGGCCACGTCAAGGAACTCCGAAACTCCGCCGAAGTCGCCGCGATTGCTGAAGAATCATCACCGCTTCGGCAAGACCGTACGTCGCCAGCGCAGCTCGACATTGACCCTAAGCTTCCGGGCCCAAGACGACGAAAGCTGAGGGACCTCCTCGCCGAGTACAGCGACTGCTTTACGACGTCGTCGAGGGTGCGCCAAACCGCCGTTGCGAAGCATTGCCTCGTTACTGAGGACGACGCGCTTCCTGCGCACCGATCGCCATACAAAGTTTCGTAAAGGAAAGGGAGGTCATCCAAGAGCAAGTGCAAGAAATGCCGAACGACGGCATAATCCAGCCTTCAAGCAGTCCGTGTGACTCTCCAGTCGTGCCGGTTAAGAAAGACGGAACGCTTGGGTTCTGCGTCACCTACCGGCAGCTGAACGCGGTTACGAAGAAAGACGTCTATCTATTCCCCCGCAGCGATGATAGCTAGACCGGCTGCGCTACTCTCGATACTTTTCATCGATGTACCTGAAGAGCGGCTACTGGCAGAATCAAGTCGACGAACGAAACCGAGAGAAGACAGCTTTCGTCACGCCAGATAGACTGTACGAGTTCAAGGTGATGTTCTGTAGACTATGCATTGTTCCAGCAACTCTCCAGCGAGTCATGGCCACTGTATTAGCAGGACTGAAGTGGCAGAGCTGTCTCCCCTACCTTAACGACGTCGTAGAGTTTTCAAGTGACTTCCACGAGCACTTGCGACGACTCCGGGCTATTCTCCAAGCCATAAAAACCGCCGGACTCACCCTCAAGCCGTCAAAGTGCCGGTTCCCCTATGACGATCTGAAGTTCCTAGGTCACTTGGTTGGCAGCAAAGTCGTCCGCCCAGACCCCGACAAAACTCGCGCCGTCGCGGCATTTCCAGCGCTCACAGAAAAGAACGCCTGGGAAGATTCCTTGGACTTTGTGCCCACTATCGAGGCTTCTGCTCGGGATTTCGCTAGATTTTCCGTGCCACTCACAAAACTCAAGAAGGACGCCGAGAAGTTCGAATGGGCCGACGAGCAGCAGCACGGATTCAACGAGCTGAAGCGACGACTTTAGACTCAACCTGTTCTTGAAGACTTCGATGAAGATGCAGAAACCGAAATTCATACGGACGCATGTAACGCAGGACTCGGCGCGGTACTGGTTCAAGTGCAACACGGCACCAAGCGGGTCGTCGCCTACTCAATGCCGGACTGTCCAAAAGCGGAGAACATTTGCCTCGACTGCAAAGGGATGTCTTACGGTCGTCTGGGCAATCGCAAAGTTTCCCCGTACTTATACGGGAGCCCCTTACGCGTTTTCTCCGACCACCACTCGCTCTGTTGGCTTTCGAATCTAAAGGACCCTTCAGGACGTCTCGCACGATGGACTCCCGACTACAGGAGTTCAACATGACCATGGCCTACAAGTCAGGCCTCAAGAACAGTGACGCGGACTGCCTGTTCAGAGCCCCCGTCGAGGCATCTCCCGGTAGCAGCGACAACGATGACGACGAGTGCTTCATAGGCGCAGTGAACACCGACGACATGTCGCGACGTCAAAGAGACGATCCTGAGTTATGAGCGCCAATCGAGTACCTCGAAGGACGAGGGGGTACTATCACCTGTGTCTTCTCGAGCCCTGCCGACCTTCGTCATTCGACAGATGTGTACTTTGCAAAGAGACCTTCAGAGACAACAGCTCGACATGGCTGCTGGTAATCCCTCGCGACATCAGAGAGGAGATCTTCCAAGCCTGCCACTACGACCGAACGGTTGGGCACCTTGGCTACAGCAGGACGCTCGCCAGGATTTGGGAAAAAACTGCTGGCCAAGGCTACCGAAGATCGTTCACCTCTACACTCGATAATGTCACGAGTATCAGCGACGCAAGAAACCACCGAAGAAGCCGTCAGGCTCCTGCATCCAATTGCTCCCCGTCCACGCCATTCGAGCAGATAGGAATATGATTTGATTGGTCCTTTTCCGCCGTCAATAAATGGAAACTGCTGGATAATCGTCGCCACCGATTATCTCGCGCGATACGACGAGACGAAAGCTCTGCCTTCCGGTACGGCTGTTGAAGACGCCAAGGATTTCATCGAGTCCATGGTCCTCCGGCACGGCGCCGCCGAAGTCCTTATTACAGACCGTGAATCATCGTTCATGGCTCAGCTGACGCAAGCAAATCTGCGTCTTAGTGGCACCAGCCACCGTCAAACAACTGCGTACCATCCACAGTCAAATGGACTAACGGAAAGACTAAACAAAATTATCGGCGACATGATTTACATGTATGTCGACGTAGAGCACAAGACGTGGCACGAGGTGTTATCCTACGTCACGTTTGCTTACAACACGGCGGTGCAAAATACTACAGGAGTAACACCGTTTCAACTGGTGCATGGCAGAAAAGTAACGACCTTGCTCAACGCGATGCTCCCAAACGAACCAGTTGACGATGGTGGTGGCTCAACGAGCTGAAGGAGTTCGCCAGCTCGCCCGACTCCGACTCAAAATAAACAACGTGTCGACGCCACCCGGTACAGCCTTCGTCGGATCGACGTTCGCTTCAAGCCCGGAGGCCATCCGTGGGTCTGGACCCCTAAACGGCGACACGGTTTAAGCTAGAAACTCCTGAAACGCTACTTCGAACCATACAAAGTGCGTAGTCGACTTGCGGGATCTGAACTACGAGGTGATGCCCGACGGAACACGGACTTCATCGCGCCGCACTCCACGACCGCAAGACGTCCTCGTCGTGCGCCTCAAGCTGTACTACGGCCGATAGGACTGTGAATCGCGTTTTGTACTGCGCTCGATGAGATTGTATTTTACAAGTTTGCGTAGTTTTTCATTATTTTTTTTCGTTTGCTGTTTTGTTTTACGGCATGTCGCATCGAGGCGATTGGCTTTTAATAGGGGGAGTAATGCCACGCGCATCGTTGAGCAAGCACGTACGTGGCCGAATGGTTAACGTGCATGGCTGTCGCGCGAAAGATCTGGTTTCGATTCCAGGCAGCGGAATCTTCTATTATTTGTTCTTTCTACTTGGCGTTCTCGCAAATTAGACAAGTTTCTCGTCTTATTGAGTTGCGAATGTTCTACGCACCGAACGTTCCAGACCGAATGTTCCAGAGAACCACGCGGCTCCAAAAGGTGCTCAGCGTGGCAAGCAGCAGTCAGTCTAGCATCAGTGTTCGATCATGCTGTTACGCCACCACCGCCACCTGCGACGTTCTATTGTTATCGTCTGTTTCCTTTTTATATTGGGCACAAGTTCGCACCTCTAAACATTTAGTCTGTTTCAGTTTTCGTCACCTCATCATTAGTCATCCGTGACAATAAGATCAATGAGTGGCATAGTATAAGTCTAATTCTCATCAAAACGAATTACGTTCGAAGGTTTTTTATCAACTTTAATCAACCGAATTTTTACAGTATTCATAGAATAGAATATGGGCCTAATAATCGAGAAAAATGTTCATACCAGATGTGTATATTTCTATTTTGCATGGGTAATTCTTTCTCATGTTCATAAGCGGATAGTAGAAAGCTACAATACAAAAAGGAAAGAATCAAAGCACTTAAACCGAGGAACACGCTATCACTTGAGAGGTGATTGACCACAGAGTAGAAAGCAATTTGTTCATTGCTCAAAATATAAAGGCATCAGTGTTTTTTTATAAATTTTATAGAATGGCACTTAGCACAATATGACGCTCAATATTATATATAATTAGAGCACAACATTCTTATTATTTTTGCAAGGAATATAATTTTGAGTAATGTTTATAAACTCACGTGCCCAATACTTTACGGCAGCTATATCGCAAGAGTACGAACAACTAAGAGCTTTAAACGATTATTTTCACGTCGTTGGTGATCATCTAAGACATCAGAGTTTATGTGCGGAAACCGGACTGCCATTCTTAACATATCACATTTTTACGCACACAATGTATAACACCAAATGGTTACAAGAGCCGAAGCCATGAGACGAGCGTTCCAGAGTCCTTTCAATATAAATCAAAATGTTACCAACCTTGATCTGTGCAGGAAAAGAGCGTCAACTCTTATTAAAAACAAAACAAACATAGAACATGCTTCTTTGAAATAACCTCCTTCCTTCAAAAGTCGGTTAAACGCAGAACAATTTTCTTTAGAGCATAAAATAACTTGTTGTACGTGAAGAAAATTAGAACTAAAGAGAGAGGACAAAGGAACAAATGTAAAAAATTAAAGCTAGTCGTTAGAGCTATATTCAGCAGGAGGTAAGCCTGCAAAGGTACGGCGATATTGTTATCACTGTAGATCGTACACTTAGTGCAGTACGACTTTTAGCCTCGAGTCTTTAAAGTGCATCACGCAATAGTAATACATGATTGTGCGCCGGTACGATTCTCATCCACATTGATACGGCCAGAGACGGCGATAGAACCAATCATATCTCGGTTTTTCAGCTCACCCTTTCTTTACACTTGCTCCGAGCTCCAAGCCTCAACATTATAGTTACATTGGCAAATACAAAAAAGACTTGTTAATGGCAAACGTCGGGCGCTATCTATACACGCATCAAGGTCGGTTACAACATATACACGTTTGATTAGCATTACTTCCAGAACGTAATCGTACTGTAATACATCGTAACGTGTGCACGTCGACGAGACAGTGGTTTTCAACGGATCCAATGATAGTTTGTTTTGTTATACGACCTTATCTGCGAACCCATCAAGATACAATTATGCTGGGAGATTACAGCACACTATCGAATAATCAGCTATTAAAAAAAATTATAACTCATTTGTACAAACCTTCATGGTCGCGCATTTTTTGTATGCGAAGCAAAATTATTGAAAAACTATGAGAATCAAGAAAGTTCACAAATGTATTCTCGGGGAAAAAGGATAGTTAGAAAAAAATCAATAAATATGATGAAGGTGAAATCTGTTAGGCGAGATCTTTGGAGCCAGTTATACTGGTTCGGGCGAATACCATAAAGCAATAATGTGTACACTAACAGCTTATGATTTACTGTGTTCAAAACTTTTGACAAATGCACAAATAGAGAATATACTTATCTTCTATTTGTGACAACAGGAGCAGAGTAGTTAAAAGGGAACATTTTTTTGTTTTGTTCACCAGACCGCTCCTAAACAATTCATGCTGGCAACTTAAGAGCGTCTGGCAGAAATGAAACGAAAGTTAGTTACCAAGAACTCGTTCGAACACGTTAGAAAACCTACACAATAAAGATATCAGGCGGTAGTTAGTCGTAATAGAGGCATTCCTATTTTGTTCATGGGTAACATGACTTTTTTTTACCAATATCGATAGAAATACAAGATAGCTGAAAACAGGTTGAAGATGTGTACCAGTGTATGTGTAAACAGTTCACTACATACTTAAATAATATACTTTTAAATACACTCAGCGCTTGTAGATAACTTTTGTTTTATACTTTTAAGATATCTAAGCTTACGTCGGCATCTATTCTATTCTAATGCAGAAAATCCGGCAGTTGATATCAGCATCCTGGCACAGTGCGATTTGGTGATCAATTGTGTAAAAGATAGCGAAATTTTAAAAGAGAAACATATTAACAATATTTTGGAGGAAGAAAGTGAATCCTGAAATTCATATCTGCTCGATGGCCCACACAAATACCTTGGCTCTTATTACACATAAACTCTTTTGCGAACCGCCAGATATGTTTTTTTTTGCGTCGGTTTAAGCTAAACTTTACCTGGTAAAGATGTAAATATTTATCCAGTGAATAAAGCTTTTTGACAAGAGCCCAGTGGATATTAAACTCGACATACCAATGGTAAGAACCTATTTGTTTAAAAGGACTTAGAAAGTATTTTTATGTAAAGAGATGTTCAGCTCTTAGAAAAACCTCTCAGGGTAAATGCAAGATTAGAAGTGCGTTACATAAAGTTAAAACTAGAGGCGACGGGAAAAAAAGGGCAGGACAACAGCACGTATCAAACGTAACTAACAACCATGTGTAACCTAAACCAGCTCACCTGTTTATTAATAGTATCATCAATATAATTGTGCTGTGGCACAAGTATATAAATCATGAGCTTTACAACCAAAGTGAACGTTTTAGTCGCTAACTCAGGATCCGTCATTGTGAAGATCTCGCTCCAATCAAAATTATGGAAGTATTTGTACATGCCCAAAGAATCGCCATCGTCATCGAAGTAGGTAGAATAGGTTAAAGACGCCGGCCTCCTACGTGAAATACATAACGCTATCACAGATAGTGGGTGAAATTCACCGATCTTCATCACGGGCTCGCACTATGGGCAGGGAATGCCGTATTTCAAATACAGGTGTTTAAAATACGCATTTTAATACTTCTGTGTGGTTTTATGTGGTGTTAGATAACATATTTACTTATGTATTAGTCGATTGTCTTAAAATACTGAACGGTTTGTATTTCAAACATTTTTATTTCAAATACTGCCGAAGCACAATTTTGGGGACTGCTCTTCGCAATCAAATGCGATAAAGGCACTTCTCGCGATAAGAGTTATTAATGCAAATTGTTTGAAACTTATTGCTGCGCGTTGCCTAATATAAACACGAACAAAAAAAGGAAGAGTGGAACAAAAAATTAACGGGTTGAGTGCACTAAACGACTTCTTGGTTGGCTGCTATTTTTGACATCACATAAGAGACATTGTCTGAAATGGCTTTACTGCTTTAAATGAGTGTTTCCTGGCATTGTACATAATAACAAATACATTGATTTTTCTAGAGCCGCAGTTTTTTTAAGTGCTTGATATTTGGTATGTATAAACTCCATTCCTTATTTTGGCTTTGTATATTTTTGTTCCCCGATTAAATTTATAGGTCTAAGATGTCAGGCTATGGGAACAAATGTATTTGTAAAAGCATTTGAAAATTATCAAATACTCTTGTTGTATATGTATATTGTATTTATAAAAACGTATAAAACGTGCAATTGGATTTGTAATTAAATAGACATTGGTCAAAGTATTTTTATTTGTATTTCCATACATTTAAAATATTTTGCCTATTCCCTATATATAGAAATAATACTCAAACTCGCCGGAGCTACACGGTTCATTAGTAATGCATCAAACAAATGTTGTTACAATATAGTGAAAAGTATTTAAAGTATCAAGACATATTTTTTCGACATCCTCCTGAAAATGCATTCTTAATAACGATGTGCTTGGTACCGGCACGGGAACATGAATGACCGCGCACGGGAACATGAATTATCAATCAGGAATAAAGGCAATGCACACTTACCAACTCACTGTGCCGACTGTGGGTGTGAGGCGCGATTTCGAGAGATCAGGATCTTGGGTAGAAGCAAAGATAGCACAGCCAGAGAATTGATGGAAGTTTTTTTATATAAAGAAGGGACGTGACTGTGTCAGCGATACCTCGGTTTCTTTGTTTGAAAGTGAAGTGCAGTTTTTATCCGGGTTGCTGGTTTGATAACGACTACCGTGGAATGTGTCTTGGTGGGTGACTTTTCTATCTGTTTTCTGTTTTCTTTTTTCTACTGTGTAGCGTGCTGCGCATGCTCTTTCTGGATGTTCGTGATCGATCGAGCACGAATAAACTAGTTGAAAGTTGCACTTGTCCGTGTCCACTCGCTTGTGTATTGTCCCTTGTGTCGCGCAAAAAACCTCTAGACTGCTTGGTACCTTATGAAGTCGTCTAAATCATGTTATAATTTATTGTCCTAGAACATCGCGCAGGTGTTCTGTATTTCTTGCTACATCCTAATATTCGTATTTTATGTCTTGTATATACGTGCAAAAATAATATAGGCATGTGTTATATCCCACCGTTGTGTGGTATACTGACAGCACGAACATCTTACATTTTTATGCACTCTCTGATATTTTACTGTAAATAGCTCAGACAAATGCGAGACCTTTCAACTTAAAGCTTTCATTCAGTAGAGTGAAAATAAAATATAATTTGACTAATGCTGGAACTAAACTGCCGTGGTGACGAGCGGTGGCCTTTATGACTGCCGGAATATTATCTACCACGTCAGGAGGCTTGATCTGAGGCAAAATGTCGGAGCCTGATAATACAGAGGTTAGAGGATAAAAATGCCAAGTCGTCCCAAAGTAATCCAGACAAAACAATGTGAACAAGAAAAACCACGGTAGTTCCCGTGTTGGAGCAGCACAGTGCTTGCTGCCTCATGTAGCGTTGGAGAAGTCACACTCCGCAGGTCAAGCGTGCAACGCAGGGGTACGGTGCGCTTCAGAGGATTCGATCGCTTGCTTTTGTGTGGCTCACGCCGAACTGCGTACTGAAAAAATCGGACACCCAGTAGTCCGAGTCGTACGACTGAGAGTCAGGCTAGCGAGAAAAACAAGACGGATATCTGAAGCGCCGGAGCTTACTTGGGCTTCTTTTCGTGTAGAGTTGTACCTGCTCACGATATAATTACCCTGACCAGAAACTTCGGAACGGATATATTAACCCTACAAGGCGGTTTCACGTGACATACTTCCGGATTGAAGTATAGCCGCGCACAATGTTTGTGAAATTTCAACCTATGTCTTTCTGTGCTCGGAGGCACTGTTTTCCAACAAGGCACGGATAAGGACGATAAACAGAGACACAGCTCCAACTTATGACTGAACTTTATTTCCGTAGTCACCTAGTATAAATAACCGGTGTCAACAAAAACAAGATAATGAATAAACACATATACACATTTTTAAATTGCTAAAATATTGTCATGTCATTTATCGACAGCAACACAAACTGTCTCCCTTTCGGTCGAGAAACCGTAGTTCTTTGTCTTGCAATGACACAGAGGGAGTGCTGACGCACTGCATTCCCAATCTACCCATTTCTCGGGCCTCGACTATTTCCCGTATAATCTCGTCTATCTTTTAATTTGTTATTAATGCGTTAGCATTAGAACTTTCGTTTTGACGAAAACCCGGCGGATGCCTTTGTTTGTCAGCGCCGGAGAGAGAGGGAGAAGGAGGGGAACAGAGTGACGCGTGCGACGTTCCAATTGGTCCGAAGCGCTGATGTCAGGAAGCGACCAACCTCTGCCTCTTCCCTGGCGCTGACAAACTGACACACACCGCCGAGTTTTCGTCGAAACGTGTCCTTTCGTTTTCGTCAGTCACGCTGACAGCTCGCGCTGTGCCAGGGAGGAGGACGCGCCGCGGTGCGGTGAAATCAGGACGTCCTCAGTTGCCTCTAGGCCGTCGCTGGTTGTTCTTCGCTTTCGGTTTCCGTAGTAGTGGTGCGTGGGCTGGGATGTGTGTGTGTAAAGTTAAAACAATGGATGCCGTTCCCGCCATGAGCGATATTTATGCGGTTATTTCATGATTGGTATGGATCTGGTTATTTCCACGAGTGATATGAATGACCGTATCTTGGGGCGTCAAGGTACTCCAACAGGCAGTGTACAAAAGGTGTGAAAATATTACAGAATTACCCATTGGTGGTTTCTTGAGAAATACGTTTGCATGACTCTTGGAAAACTCCACACACGTCCCCCTTCGCGAAACGCAAACACCGACCCTGTAACAAGGCCAAAAAGAGGCAGCAAAAATAAAAAAGCAACCCCCACCTCCCAAAAAAAATGGAAACAAAAAGATTAAGGGGTCAGCTTTAGCGATTTTTAAAGGCGGATGTGTGCGCCGTTTCGCAAGGGTCATGCTAACACATTCCATAAAAGTCCACCAATGGATCTTCTTGTTTGCTTAATACATTAGTCAGTGAAGATGGGGGCACAACCACAATCTCTGCAGTGCGAACCGAGATGACCTCAAATTACCGTTTCTACGTTGTATCGATGTTCCCTCAAACGTTCATCCTGGCAGCGGCCTGTCTGCCCTACACACTGACGTCCTCCGCACGACAATGGGAAGGATTTACACGACCTGTTTTACACACTCCACGAAACATAGTTGTATGCTCCTTCGTGCAGCCGCTTGTCCTTATCGTGTCCGAATTAGAATTAACGTTCTTACACAGGCCAGCAAACGTTTCAAAGGCTGAGAAGACTGCGTTAAATCCCGCGTGCCAGCCAACTCTCTTAAGATTGCGGGATATTTTATGATTGTGGGAGACTTTATTCTGGCTACGTGGGATGAGATCACTCCTTTTCAGAAGAGAGGCGTGAGTGACATCTTTCTATTGGCACTTGATAGGATCCTGGCTAGCAGGCTTAAGCTACCATAGGCAGTCAAAGCTCTAAGGTTCGTAGATGATTTTTCAGTCCTCTTGGACTCCAGCTAAGACGATTTCGAGGAATTAACGTCAGAAACCACCATATCCGCATACACTGACTGTCTTACACCTCTGGTGCTAACCAATGAGAAGCCGGTATGGGGGTCCATTAGGTTCTTAGATCTCAAGCTTAACTTTCAAACGGAGCGTAGGCGCTGGATTTATAAGCCAGGAGGGAACAAGTCAAACAGCGATTCGGGTCACCGCACTGCAAACATGAAAAGAGAGGATCATTAACCTTGGCCTCGTTAACGATCTAAAAAATCCGGCGCACACATAATGAACAAACGTTTCAATAATCATGCTTGAAGTCTTAAATCCGCTTAATATCCGATCACCTTTCTGTTAGGGGTAGCCAAAGGCACCCTCGATGAAGTAAAAAAAAGAACATTGAGGCAACGGGCTACAGAGGAAGAAAAAGGAGAAAGCAGTGATCATGCCATAACTGCATAAAGTATCCAACAATTATCCCACAATCTTACAAGTGGGCTCGCACGCATGTGTTATACGTAGTTTTCACATCCCGTGAAAAGTTTGCTAAACAGTGTAAGAAAGTTAATTCCATATCAGACACGATAAGGACAAGCTGTTGCACGACGAAGCATAAAACTGGCGTAGTGGACCGTGCTTAAGAGGTCGTGTACTCCGACCCATTGTCGTACGGGCGTCGGTATGCAGAGCCAACAGGACGCCGCCTGAATGATCGTTTGAGAGAGCATCGATACAACTTAGACACGGTCATACCAAAGCAAATCGGTGTGTACCGCAGGGATTGTGGTTGTGCCCCATCTTCTCTGATTGTGATGTACTAAAGAAAAACAGAGACAAGATTCACCGGGAGTTACTTGATGCCCGCGAAATTTGTAGTTTGGGACTGCAGTGTGTCCGCACACCCTTTGTGTCAGTTACAGATAAAGCAGCTACGACTTCTCGACCGAAGGAGAGCAGTTTGTGTTTCTCCTGATAAGTGATAAGACATATGTTAGCCTTTTAACTGTATGCATATGTGTTTCTTCATTGGCTTGTTTTTTGTTGACACCAGGTTATATATAATACGTTACTACGTAAATAAAGGTGAGCCGTACGTTAGCGCTGCGTCTCTGTCTACCTTCCTTGTCCGTGTCTCGTTGTGCTCTTTGAATATTTCCATCTCGGTGAGGCTTTTGTGTCATGATCGACTGCATCTGTGGAGATGTCCGCGTCGCAAAAGGGCAGCATCTGGTACTCGAGTTTTAAACATACCTGCTTTGATTCGAATTTAAGAAAATCCGAGGATCTAAAAGTCGTCCCGTTGGCGGCAATAAAGGCCATTTAAATGCCTCCACGTCGACTTTGAAAAGAAAGAAATCAAAATAGTTTTGATCTCATGCAACACAAATGCGTCCTGAATTGTACTTTCTCTGTTGTTTGGTCGACGAAGCCATTCGCTGAGCTTTGGCTTTTCACCAACACCAAAAACGACGCAAATAGCTAAACATGGTAGTGAAAACATAAGAAGAAAGTGGTGAACACTGCTTATCAACATGGCGGAAGGCGGCTTACGGAACATCTGGTAGGCGGGGAAACATTTTTTTGTTGTCAAGGCCAAGATAATGTTTTTCGTTTTAAGCGTAACCCTTATTTCACCTTGTGTTGACTTTCCTATTTATTGTATTTTATCTAGTCTGTAGTGTCTAGACTTCTTTTTTTTTCGTCTCGAATACCGAATTGTGAAGTACGTAGCTGGAAATAAGCGTAAAATATAACATTTACAGTTCAGTGCTTGGAACGGATCTTTTACTCTTGCGTTTAGCGTGCTAAGTTGCGAGAAATTGAGTCACAGAAACCTGTGTATCGCGGCGTTGGCGTCGCCGTCGGCGTCCGCGTAACCACGCTAAATTTAGCCGAAAAATTGACGTCACGTGACCTCAACACCAATTCTGTTTCCTTGCTAAATTTAGCAGGGAAAATGACGTCACATGACTTCGTGTCCCGTCACCTATGAACAAATTCAGTTTCTCCGCTAGATTTGGCGGCAAAATTGATGTCACGTGCGGAGAAAGAGGAGGGGAAGGTACGAAGGAGGAGGAGAAAAGGAGGACGAGGAAGGAGAGGAGGAGTCAGGAAAGGAGGAGAGGATGGAGGAGATGGAAGAGGAGGCGGATGGGAGGAGGAGGAAGGAAGATAACGAGTAGGCGAGGAGGAGAGGGAAGAGGAGAAGGAGGGAGAGCAGAAAGAGGGGAGAGGAGGAGCAAGAAAGGACGAAGGGGAGGGGAGGAGGAAAAAAGGAAGAGAGGACGAGGAGCAGACGAAAATGAGAGGAGGACGGGAGGAGAGGAAAACGGGAGGAGGTGAGGGTACTGCGAGGAGGAGGGCCATGCCTTCCCCTCCATACTCTCCCTCCTCCTTCCCGGAAGCTGCGCTCTCATTTCGCGTTAAAAAGATTTTGTAAACGTCTTTAATTATTTTTTGCCAGAGCGATAGGCACTAGAAATCTATATCATTTGTTTTATTATATTTATTTATTATTAAATATAACTCAAACCAGCCTAGTAAGGCATTTAATGTGGGGGAACACAGATTTTATTGCAAGAAAAAAACATGCAATGAAGCATTTATGCACGTAACGTAATATATATAGAGAATGGAATACTCAAGAAAAAAAAGCACATTTTAATATTTAGAAGAAGTCACAAATACAAAACTCACAAAATATATCCCATTTCCACGTAAAGAATTTAAAAAAAAAACGGTAATTCCACGGAGCATAAGAACAAACACGCACATATGCTTCAATTCCGAGAAATTTTTATTTATTAATTCGTTTGAGTAGTTAACTACGTAGTCGGAATCGATGGTGGTTTTCTTTGTTGATCCGTATATATATACTTAGATTACGAATGGTGATGCGCAGCTGCCGCTTCCTGCCCCCGAAAAAACATTGTTCACGTCATTCTGCAATAGCAAAGTATGATTTATGCTTAGGATTTTACTATACACTATAGAATCGTTCGGGAAGCGCCATAATAATGAAGATATGTTAAACGGGAGGTTATTGATCTATAGGAGAAATAGTAAAGAAGCCACTACAGAGTCTGGAGCAAGTCGGATCTCAAACCGGTACTCCTCGATAAATGATACGATATTGAAACCGATTGCGTTCGATTGATAACATATTCTCAAATCCAGAGTAATATTTATGCGTCTATTATGTTTAGCTTGTCAAGTTTTTGTAACAACCGCGTGTGAGACACGCAGTCAAAGGCGTTCTGAAAGTAAAAAAGAAAAAAGTATGAACAAAATGTAAGGGCGCAAACGAGCTGGTGTACATTGCACATGGTTGAAAAAACCATGTGCAATGTAGAGACTTTTTTGTGTTGTGTCGTTTACCCGCAGTCTCGGGGTTTTTTTCAACCATGAAAAAAGTATATTGTGTCTGATGGGGAAAATTAAGAGTTTTAATAAAGATCGATGACTATTCAATCAACTTGAGTTTCGCATGATAATACCTTGTTTAAAACCATGTTCCTCGCTGAAGAAGAATATCATTATCCAATACAAAAATAATAATTCGGATATAAATTATATGTTCTAAGACTTTGCGAGGGACGTTAGTTTGCGTTATAAGTCGGTAGTTATTTAGACGTTATATATTACTAGGTTTGTGAAAGAAGTTCACATTTGTATGCTACCAGTTACTTGGCAGCCAGCCATGGTCAATAGATAATTCATATAACAAAGCTAGCACTTTAATGAAAAGGGCATTTTAACTCTCCACAATTTACTGTTAATGTCGTCTGCGCCTGGAGAGGACGATTAAGAAAGGCCTTCGATAATTCTGTTGATCTCACTTAGATATACCAGAATATTTTTTGTGAAAACGTGGTCATAGAAAGATTCGCATAAAATAAAGAAAAATAATTATTTCATAAATAGTAGCCTAAAATATTCGTCGAATGAATTTACGATTTTACGTGGGTACACTAGATTCCGTAGATATTGTCACGAATGACAAGTGATGAGGCGATGAATAACTGAAGTGAACTAAACGTTTAATGGGGCGAACTTGTGCCCAAAAATAAAGAAAGAAACAGAAGATAACAGCAGAGCGTCGCGGGCGTCGAAGTCGGCGAAAGCAGCAGGAGTCGAACGCTGAGGCGAAACTGACTGCGGCTCGCCACGCGGAGCCCTTATGTACACGCGTGGGCTTCTGGAATAATCGGCGTCGAAGGTTCGACGCGTAGAACATTCGGGCCTAGAATAAACAACAATGTTCTCGAATTCACCAGAACAATAAACTGAAAGCATAAATAAAATCCGCGGAACTCCCAGGAATCGAACCCTGGGCCTCCGCACGAAAGTCAAGCGCGGTAACCACTCGGCCACGCACGCACTTGCTCGCTGACGCGCGTGGCATTACTCCCCCTTTAAAAAGGCATCGTCTCGATGCCACGCGAAAGGCAACAAAACAGAGCAGGACAACCAAAAGAATGGGAAAATACGGAGGCTGGCAAAACACAATCCTATCAAGTGTTGCACGAGATCACGGTTCACAGTCTTATCGCGCGTAGTACGGCTTGAGGCGCACGACGTGGACGACTTCGGGTCGTGGAGGGCGGCGTGATGAAGTCCGTGTTCCGTCGGGCATCACCTCGTAGTTCAGATCGCCGAGTCGGCGAAGCACTTTGTAGGGTCCGAAGTAGCGCTTCAGGAGTTTCTCGCTTAGACCGCGTCGTCGTATTGGGGTCCAAACCCAGACACGGTCTCCGGGCTTGAAGCGAACGTCGATCCGGCGAAGGTTGTACCGGGTAGCGTCGACACGTTGTTGATCTTGAATTCGGAGTCGGGCGAGCTGGCGAACTTCTTCGGCTCGTTGAGCAACCACCTGGGCGTCGGGTATCCCATCGTCAGCTGGCTCGTGGGGTAGCATTGCGTCGAGCATGGTCGACACTTTCCTGCCATGCACCAGCTGAAACGGTGTTACTCCTGTGGTCTCTTGCACCGCCGTGTTGTAAGCAAATGTGACGTAGGGTAACACCTCGTCCCAAGTCTTGTGCTCTACGTCGACATACATTGAGATCATGTCGGCGATGGTTTTGTTCAGCCGTTCTGTTAGTCCATTTGTCTGCGGATGGTACGCAGTGGTTCGACGGTGGCCGGTGCCACTGAGACGAAGGATCTCTTGCGTCAGCTGGGCCATGAACGATGATCCACGGTCGGTAATGAGGACTTCGGGGGCGCCGTGCCGGAGGACAATGGACTCGATGAAAAACTTGGCGACTTCCACAGCCGTACCTGATGGAAGGGCTTTCGTCTCGGCGTACCGTGTGAGATAATCTGTGGCGACGATTATCCAGCGGTTTCCCGACGTTGACGGCGGGAAAGGGCCAAGTAAATCCATTCCGATCTGCTGGAACGGCGTAGACGGGGGAGCAATCGGATGCAGATGTCCTGATGGCTTCGTCGGCGGTTTCTTGCGTCGCTGACACTCGTGGCATGATCGAGTGTAGAGGTGAACGGTCTTCGGTAGCCTTGGCCAGTAGTATTTTTCTCGAATCCTGGCGAGCGTCCTGCTGTAGCCGAGGTGCCCAGCCGTTGGGTCGTCGTGACAGGCTTGGAAGATCTCCTCTCTAAGGTCGGCAGGGATTACCAGCAGCCATGGCGAGCTGTTGTCTCCGAAGTTCTCCTTGTAAAGCACACCTTGTCGGAGGACGAAGGTCGGCAGGGCTCTCAAGAAGACACGGGGGATAGTACCCCCTCGTCCTTCGAGGTGCTCGATTAAGGCGCGCAACTCAGGATCGTCTCTTTGACGTCGCGCCATGTCGTCGGTGTTGACCGCCCCAAGGAAGTACTCGTCGTCATCGTCGTCGCTGCTACCGGAGGATGTCTCGACAGGGGCTCTGGACAGGCAATCGGCGTCGCTGTGCTTGCGGCCTGACTTGTAGACCACAGTCATGTTGAACTCCTGTAGTCGGAGACTCCATCGAGCGAGTCGTCCTGACGGGTCCTTGAGGTTCGCAAGCCAGCAGAGCGAGTGGTGGTCCGTGACTACACGGAACGGGCTCCCGTACAAGTACGGACGAAACTTCGTGATTGCCCAGACGACCGCAAGGCATTCTTTTTCAGTCGTGGAGTAATTTTTCTCCGCTTTGGACAGTGTCCGACTTGCGTAGGCGATAACTCGCTCGGTGCCTTGTTGCACTTGCACCAGTACCGCGCCAAGTCCAGCGTTACTGGCGTCCGTGTGAATTTCGGTTTCCGCATCCTGATCGAAATGTCCAAGAACGGGAGGAGTCTGCAGTCGTCGCTTCAGCTCGTCGAATGCCTGCTGCTGCTCCTCGGCCCATTCGAACTTCTCGGCGTCCTTCGTGAGGTTTGTGAGCGGTGCGGAAATCCTTGCGAAATCTCGAACGAAGCGGCGATAGTAGGCACATAATCCAAGGAACCTTCGCACGGCCTTCTTGTCTCTCGGCGCTGGAAATGCTGCGACGGCGCGAGTCTTCTCTGGGTCGGGGCGAACGCCTTCGTTACTAACCACGTGACCGAGGAATTTCAGTTCGTCATAGGCGAACCGACACTTTGACGGCTTCAGGGTGAGTCCGGCGGTCTGTATGGCCTGGAGAACAGCTCGGAGTCGTCGCAAGTGCTCGTCGAAGTCGCCGGAAAACACTACGACGTCGTCGAGGTAGACGAGACAGCTCTGCCACTTCAGTCCTGCCAGTACGGTGTCCATGACACGCTGGAAAGTTGCTGGCGCCGTGCACAGTCCGAAGGGCATAACCTTGAACTCGTACAGTCCATCCGGCGTGACGAAAGCTGTCTTCTCTCGGTCCCGTTCGTCGACTTCGATCTGCCAGTAGCCGCTCTTCAGGTCCATCGATGAAAAGTATCGAGAGTGGCGCAGCCGGTCCAAAGTGTCGTCAATGCGGGGGAGTGGATAGACGTCTTTCTTCGTCACCGCGTTCAGCTGTCGGTAGTCCACGCAGAACCTAAGCGTTCCGTCCTTCTTCTTAACCAGTACGACTGGAGAGGCCCACGGACTGCTTGATGGCTGGATTATGTCGTCGTTCAGCATCTCTTGAACTTGCTCCTGGATCACCTCCCTTTCTTTAATGGAGACTCTGTACGGTGATCGATGCACAGGGCGCGCGTCGTCCTCGGTAACGATGCGGTGCTTCGCAATGGCTGTTTGGCGCACCTTCGACGACGTAGCAAAGCAGTCGCGGTATTCGACGAGGAGGTTAATCAGCTGCCGTCGTTTCGGGCCCGGAAGCTTAGGGTCGATGTCGAGCTGCGCAGGCGACGTACTGTCTTGCTGAGGTGTCGAGGGTTCGTCAGTAATGGCGGCGATTTTGGCGGAGTTTTGGAGGTCCTCGACGTGGCCAACGGCTGCTCCTTTCGTGAGGTGTTGCGTTTCATTCCGAAAGTTCGTCACGAGTACCACAGTGCGGCCATCCTGAAGTTCCGCTACTCCTCTTGCGACGCCTATTCCTCTTCCTAGGAGCAACTGGAGGCTTCCCTCGAGCAGAACTTCGCCGCAGAAAGCTTCGGTGATCCCGACGGGCACGAAAACACTCGACCGCGGCGGTAAGTTCACGTGACTTGCGAGAACTCGGACCGCGGATGTTGTCGCTTTGGGTTCCTCCGGTGGTGAAACAGGTTTTCGTAGTGTCAACCGGTTTGCTCCGAGGTCGATGACGGCGCCATACTCGCAAAGAAAGTCCATTCCGAGGATAACATCCCTCGCACAGTCTTGCAGAACGACGAACTTCACAGGGCACGTCTCACCGTGGATCTCGACGCGAGCAGTGCATCTCCCGACTGGTGTAATGAGGTGTCCTCCGGCGGTTCGTATTTGGGGTCCGTCCCACGGCGTGATGACTTTTCGAAGGCGGCGGGAGAGCCTCCCACTCAAGACTGAGTAGTCTGCTCCGGTGTCCACGAGTGCTGATGCGTCGACGCCGTCGATGACGACGTTTAGGTTGTTGGACACCGTTTCAGGGGCGTCGTTGCGATGCGTAGCGTCGGGAGAGTGGGAGCGCTCCGTCGTTCTTGGAGGCTCTTTACTTCGGTCGTCTTCGGCAACGCCACCTCCAGGCGTTGCCGCACTTAGTTTTCCCGGCGACGCAGGGGAGACAGGCTCTCTCGGCGGGGTCGTGGCGCTGGGGACGCTGAACGTCGTGGCGATGGGGACCGGGCTTCACGGCGGAGAGACGACACTGGGGAGGGCGAGCGTCGGAGGTACTCCTCGATGTCGCGAGGACGCTCGTCGTACCTTGGGCGCGGGTCGTTCGGGTGGAACCCGCGCAGCCCCAGTTGTCTGTAGGGGCATCGGCGGTAAATGTGGCCGGCTTCACCGCAGTGATAGCACAACGGGCGTCGATCGGCCGTCCTCCACACGTCGGTCTTTCGTGGCGCTGCTGGTTCCGGGTGGCCGTGCGCCCGATCTTCCTGGCGTCGGGAATACTGCGGCGCTGGAGGTTCACGTCGGGGTGGTGCCGTGACCTGGCGGTGAGCTTGCGGCGGTCGTCGGGCCATGGCGGCGTAGGTCAGCGTCGGCTCTTCGGGTGCAGCCACGGTGACAGGGACATCTGGTTGGATCGCTCGCTGAACCTCGTCTCGGACCACCTCGGCAATGGAGATTGAGGCCGGGCGTTCAGCAGTCGGCAGGAGCTTCTTAAGCTCCTCCCGGACGACGTCACGGATCATGTCGCGAAGGCCGGGGATGCTTGGACTGATGTCGTAGCCCGATGCAGAAGCAGCAGCTACGCTCGAGTGCCGGTGGTAGTGGCTGGCTCTTGCGAGGAGGGCACGTTCCATGTTCGTGGCCTCCGTGACGAAATCTTCGACAGTCGATGGGGGTTCCGAACCAGACCACCGAAGATGTCGTCCTTTACACCTCGCATTAGTATCCGCAGCTTCTTTTCGTCGGTGGCTTGAGGGTCGGCGCGAGCGACCAGGCGCAAAACATCCTCGACGAAGCTGGTGATGCTTTCATTCGGGCCTTGGGTCCTTGTTCGAAGGGTATCTTCGGCCCTCTCGCGTCGGTGCTGGCTGGTAAACGTCTTCTTTAGTGCTTGCTTGCACAGCTCCCACGAAGTTAAAGAAGCCTCGTGGTTCTCCAGCCAGTACCTCGCAGTCCCTTCCAGCGAGAAGTAGATGTTCTGCAAGCACTGCTCAGGTGTCCACCCGTTATGACGGGCCACACGTTCATAGTGTTGCAGCCAGTCCTCGATGTCTTCGTGGGCGTCCCCATGGAAGGGCGTCGGATTCCGGGGTGCGACGGGCAGGTAGATGACGGCAGGAGCGGCCGGGGTCGTCGACTGCTGGTCGTTCATGGTCGGCCCCGTTGGCTGCTTGGTCCTGGGCGGCAGAAGTCCAAATTCCGGGTGTAGGCCTTGGGTGCGACGACTGAACCGGATCTCGGTCTGGTCTTCGTCGGGTCCTCCGGAGCTTGGGTTCGGGCTTGTACTGCGGGAACTTGGAGGGTGCGCTTCACGGACATGCGGTACCCCGCACCTCCACCAAAATGTCACGAATGACAAGTGATGAGGCGGTGAATAACTGAAGTAAACTAAACGTTTAATCGGGCGAACTTGTGCCCAAAAGTAAAGAAAGAAACAAAAGATAACAACAGAGCGTCGCGGGCGTCGAAAGCGGCGAAAGCAGCAGGATCGAACGCTGAGGCGAAACTGACTGCGGCTCGCCACGCGGAGCCACTTATGTACACGCGTGGGCTTCTGGAATAATCGGCGTCGAAGGTTCGACGCGTAGAACATTCGGGCCTAGAATAAACAACAATGTTCTCGAATTCACCAGAACATAAACTGAAAGCATAAATAAAATCCGCGGAACTCCCAGGAATCGAACCCTGGGCCTCCGCACGAAAGTCAAGCGCGGTAACCACTCGGCCACGCACGCGCTGGCTTGCCGACGCGCGTGGCAATATCAGTTAAGTTATGAGCTCCAAAACTTGATTTTGACCGATTTATACAATCACAAATGATTTTTGGGTTTGTCTTTAAAATGTTTTCTGGGCCTTCTCTGTAGAATGAAGTTTAGCCTTCTTATTTCAATAAAAGTAAGTGACGAATGAGAATTATACGGATCCCACGATAAGTCATCATTCCTCTTTAAAGCCCTATTGTACAAGCGCTTATTTTTAAAGCATGAAATGATTTTAACGTAACCCCCAATCCCAAATGTTGTCTGTTCTCCGTCCGTCCGTCCGTCCCTGCACTTCTCGCTAAATTTATCGCGAAACTGAATTAATGTTTAGTTGAAGTGACATAAATTCAATTAACAGGGCCTGATGCTAAGTTCTCCATAGACCCATTAAGCTTGCCGCCAAAGTCTGCTGGGAAATTTATGTCACGTGGCCTCATGACATGTGACCTATGCACCACTTTCAGCTTCCCCGCTAAATTTAGCGGGAAAATTCAGGTAACATGAGCCGGCGTCACGTGACCTATAAATCAAGTAGCATTATCCGCTAAATTTAGCGGGGAATTTGACTTCACGTGTCCTGACGTTATTAGATCTATACACGAATTTTGTTTTCCCGATAAATTTAACAAAAAATTGACCTAACATCACCTCATTTCAGATTACCTATACAAGAATTCTGTTTCACCGCTAAATATTGCGCGGGAAATCGAGTGTCACGTGTACTAGGCACCAATTTAGTTTCCCCGGTAAATTTAGCTGGGAAATTGATACAACGTGAAGTGGTTTCACGTGACCTAAACAATTATTTTAGTGGCCCTTGCTAGCCCGACTAAAAAACGAAATTCGTTGTTTTTATTTTACTTTTTGCTTTCCTTCAGAGCACGAGCAGCACACCGAGTGCTCACGCTCTCGCGAGCGCGTGATTAAAGAGTTCGATTTCCGATGCCGCAGTGGTTTGACGTTCCCACAAAACTGGTGCCCCGGAATTCGGACTGCATCGCTCACACCGCGGGGCCGGCTCCGTCGCGAACATGAACCGCGGCACCTCTTCATCCGACGGTGACGCGACGGAAGACTCCAGACCCGGTCTCGCTACGATCGAGGTACGACTTGGAGCGTTCTGGCCCAAGAGCCCGCAAGTCTGTTTCACGCAGGTCGATTCCCATTTCCATCTGAGGCGGATCACTTCGCAACAGGCTCGCTATTACTACGTCGTCGGATCGCTACCTGCAGTGATCGCAGAACAGCTAGACGACGCGTTCTCTTTGCCGCCACCTGAAGACGCCTACGACCAGTTAAAAGCAGAGCTGCTACCCAGGACGACTGTATCAGAAAGGTCCCGCATCGAACAGCTCCTCACCGCCGAAGAGCTACGGGACCGTTGTCCGACTCAGGTTCTGCACCGTATGAAGCAGTTGCTAAGAATGCACGATACCGAAGCGGGAGTTTCATCCTGCGCGGGTTTTTTCTTCAGAAGCTCCCTTAAGGCATGCTGATGATCTTGGCCATGGCGGATGACATGCGCCTTGACCGCCTAGCCGTGCTTGCTGACCTCACCGCGGAATATTTCTCGCCGAGCGTGAGTGCCGTTCCAGTAGCGGACCCTACGTCTTGGCAAGCACGCGAATCAATTATTGAGGCCCACTTGATAGCCTCACGAGTGCCATCGCCGTTATGAGCCAAGGCCAGCCAAGATCAACGCGATGTTGGGGACGAAGTCAATCTCGTCGCAGCTCTGCATCCCGGCGAGCTTTGCGTTCTCCTGACCAGCACTGTGGATACCACCGCCGATTCACTGAGCGAGCTACTAGGTCTAAACAACCCTGCACGTTTTCCGGAAACGCCTAGGCCCGGCACTAGTAGCAGCCGGTGCCCAAGGCCAGGCGATGAGCAACTTGTTTTATATTGTTGATTTGATCGCAAGGGATTGTTTCCTCATTGACACAGCAGCTGATGTAAGCGTCTTGCCAGCATGACGTGCTGACCGGCTCCAGCAGCAGGCCTCTACTCCTCCCTGCGTGCCGTCGACAGCTCTGCAATTGCCAGGTATGGTCAACGATCCTCACCATTGACATCGGAATGCAACTAACATTTCGATGGGTCTTCATCGTAGCCAACTTGCGACTGTCAACTTTGGGAGCAGACTTCCTCTCTCATTTTGGTTTGTCCGTGAACTAACAGGCGCTATGACTTTTCGATGCGATAGCATCATTATCGGTGCCGAGTCATCCTTCCATCTTCGCGATGTATTTGTTGCGACCGCTTCCATTTACATCGGGCTATAGAATTGATTCGCCCAACCAGGGGCGCTTCGAAATTGCGATGGTAGCGCCACCGCAGTACAACACATGGTCGTGTCGTATCGGTCGCGTTCGTAGCGTTGCTCTTGGCGTCGCAGGTGTTTCGAGCGAACGTTGACGATTTAGATCAGGATAGAAAGCGTGCGAGAATTATTTGTCATGGTGAGTCAAGAAACAATAAAGAAGCTTCAGTAACACGCATCTTCCGCCGAGAAAGTGGTTGATTTCCCCGCCAACGAGTCGGGTCCGCCTCGCAAGTACGGCCGAGTGGCGTCTACGAGATAACTTTACAGGTGAGCGTCACTTGTTTAAATTTTGCGCTGTAATAAAGCTGTGCCTTCTCCTCTTAAAAGACAGGTTACTATTCACAATGAACCACTGTTCTCATGAGTCCTGTTAGACGACGTCGGATACTATTTTTCGGTCGCTGAACTACCGGCAGACTACTTTCTCGCACTACAGGCTACGAGTGGGATGGTTTTCGGGCTCGCCCACGTCGAAGAAATATTAACGTGTCGCGGATCGTGCGGGCATAGAGTGATAATTCCGGGAAGAGATAAGTCCCCCGCGTACAGTTGAGACTACAGGTCCTCGCTGGGCTGGAGTCGCGGACCGGTGCGAGCATTGTGCCGACGATCTTAATTTTATTAGTACTGCTGAAAAACGCTTCCTGCATGAGCCTGCCTCAGCAGTAGGGAACTAAACACCAGGGCACGACCTGAACAAAGGCCTCATAGATTTATTACCAGGTATTTTTGTCCCACTTCACCAAGGCAGTAGGTTGCAGTTACTAAGACCTGCACCTGCTGCTTAATGGTACTTTTTCTGGGAGTTTGAACAATAATGTGCCGCGAGATTCTGTCAGAAAGAGGGGCAAAACAGTTGAAAACGAAAAGAAGATAGCCTAGACTAAATCTCCTGCATAAATGTCTCCTATGCAGATGACTGCACATAAGTTTAGTCGAATTTTCATGACGCTGTTTAGTTGGATGGATTAATAAAAACTTCATTTCTCTTTCAGGTTCAAGGTGGCCTATCCAGATGCAAGATTTTCAAATATTGAATGGGGGCTTGATTCATACTTTCCTGTGTCGGACATTTTAGGAGGAAAATGTTGTGTAGCAAAGAAAACACCACTGACACATGATAGGTTGCCATTATTAGAAAATTTTTTTTTATTTTCTGGAAAAATAATCCATGCCTATCAGTGTTTAATTGCTGCTTCACTAAATGAAGTTTCTGTCGTTGCATATTTTTAAGCGTTTCCAGGAATGTACCGTATTTTCCGGGCTATACTTCTAAAAGTTGAAATTTGAGGCTGTGCGGACTATGCGGGGATTTTTGTTTTTCAATATTGTTGATTATGACGAGACGGATTTTGTGAATGAAAGAGTAAGTTAATGGTGATTTATGTGGCATTATAGGCTTTTTTGTGAGCTAAGAAAGCAGACATTTCTCAAGGTGTGCCATCTATGAGCAGATATTCGTGACGACTAAGCACCAGGTGCGGACTATGCTCTGTGTGTGTACAATTTAAGCGAAATCTTTATCCCTAATTTGTCCCTGCGGACTATAGTCTGGAAAATATGGTACAGCAGCATAATGCAACGCTTTCAGAAATGTTTTGTTGATAATGGAAAAGATTTTTATTGAAGTTTCATCAGAACATAGAGTAGGAAAACACACAACCTTGTGACAATATAAAAATTCTTCCCATTCTCTTAGCACGGTGCCATTGGCGCAGACTGAATTATTCATTCATTCATTCATTAGCTTTATTTTCAGTGCCACACAAACAGCTATACGCCTCTTAGTGGTGCACAACGTCTAAATAGAAAGAACTCGCATCTCAAGAACAAATGTTGACATGTGAGAACGAAAGGAAGACATCGATGCACTCTTCTAAATGTTCGTTCGCATCCAAAAATATCAGTACTAATTTCATCTAAGTTGGATTCGAAATTTGTTAAAAACCAGTTGCAGACGGGTAATAGGGTCAGCGTTGTAGTCAAATGGAAGCATAGAACAACGAGCGCATGCGAACAGACCGTTGAGGAACACGCAAATATACACTGTTCAGTAACGCTGTGCAGTCAACAAAACAATTAACAACTTTATGCAAGAACATGAAATCACGCGAAATTCGCCTATTACACAAGGAGCGTGAGCCAATTTCTTTGCATATTCTCTCATAGTCATAAAATACCTTGGACTGCAAGTAACGATAATATAAGACACGTATAAATTTTCTTTGCACTCGCTCAATACTAGATACTAGATGAGTTAGATTCTCCAATGCTGTTCCATACAGCTGAAGAAAACTCGAGGCAGCTTAGCACAGGAAAGCGAAATAAAATGAGAAAACACTGTGGATTTCTAAAATTTCTCGATATGCGCATTATGATCCCAAAAACATTTAGAGACGAGTTTACAGTATTCATAACCTGATGATTAAACGAAATTTCAGTGTCTAAATATACACCCAAATCCCTAATCAGAGACACACGGCTGATAACAGTTGTGTCTAAAGCAGAGCAAGATTGCAAAACATCATGTTTCCTGGTGAGATAAATAATTTTCGTTTTCGATTCGTTTAATACCAGGCCATCCCGATCGAAAAGACCATCAAGGAAATCTGATGGTCCATCAAACTTTCTTGATGGTCCATCAAACTTCCCTGATGGCCCATCAGGTTTCCTTGATGGCCCACCAGACCTCCTTGATGGCGCCTGATGGTCCATCAGCCCCTCCAAATAGACCATCAAAGGGATTTGGATGGTCCATCACGCTTCCTTGATGGCTCCTGATGGACCATCAAAGGCGTCTTAATGGTCCATCAGGAGCTCCAATGGGTCCACCAGACTTCCCTGATGGACCATCAAAGCGTTTGACGGTCCGCCAGAAATTCGTAACGGCAATTAACACAGTATTAGTAATCCCGCTCATACCATCAGAATTAACTGTCCATTGTCCGACAGGCTTACTTGAGGGTGCCTGATAGACCATCAAACATTTCCTGATGGTGGCTGATGGACAATTAAAGTCTTCTGTTTGTAGCTCAGAGACCTTGAAAACGTTTGTTGCGGCGGCTGACAGACCATCGAAACGTTTTGATGCATGTCACCCGGTGACACCATCAGGATATATCGATAGACCACCAGAACGAAAAAACGCTGATGGTGCTTCTCATGACATCTTGCGGTGGTGGAAAGAACCTGACTTTATTCGGGAGGTTACAGAAGTGGCCGAGAGATGGCGCTAATGATCTCCGTCGTTGCGCGTGCCTGAATTTCATTCGGTGTGTAAAGCCGACAGCGGCGTGGCTCGATAACAGTGTGTTCAATCCGTAATAATCCGCCTCAACAATTGTCCTAGGATACTCGAACGGTAACGAAGACACCTTCTTATAAACTCAGGTATGTTTTTGCAACCATAGTTTTGTTTTAAATTGTTTTATTGTCTGTTGGTGAAACAATCTGTCGATCCGCTTTGTATGTCAAGTAGATCATGTGTACAATCTAAGTGGCAGAAAATGTGCCGAAAAACGCACTTTGCTTGATAGGAAATATATTTACTAGGTGCACGTGTACTCTGAACTAAATATTCGCGTGAAAAAACGTTTACAAAGCCGCGAATGCGGTAATACGAGGCTTACTGCATTCTCGGGCCAACGAGGCTTAGTGTATTGCATGCTGTCGCACGGCGTTGTCATGCCCAGCATGGACGATGGGGACAGAGTGTAGATATATCCACGCAACGGACACCGATGAAATTACTGCGCGTCGTGGAGTCTCGAAAGTAGTGAGCGGATTAAACGCATTTTCTCGTCCATTTAGTTTTTGCGGTTTAATAATTCAATGTTCAATTATTTCCAAATAGAAATAATAACATGCCAAAACCTAAATACAAACTTTGTTTTCAGGTTTCTACGGGGATTTCGGAAAGTACCCTAACTCTTCGGATGTTCCTTTTTGAAATAATAATAGGCCCAGAATAAAGTTCACAATTGACTGTAATCGAATCTTTGTCTTCTGCCGGTAAATATTTGTGATTGGAAATTCATACCGACCAACAAACCATCAAACCATCAGTGTCGCAAAATACGACAGACCATCACACCATCAAACCATCAAACCATAACACCATCAAGCCATCACACCATCAGGCCATCAGACCATCAATGTCCCAAAATACATCAGACCATCAGCCTGATGGACCATCAGGATTTTCCCTGATGGTCTTTTCGATAGGGATTGGTCAAGCACCACAAAGAAATAGAGCATACGTCACGCTGAAGCAAAGCACAGTCCTCTACAGTATTTGTCCGTCGATACAATTTTATGTCGTCGGCAAATAACAACATTTTTGAGTATTTCACACAAGAAGTGAGGTCATTTACGAAAATTAAAAAGAGAAGAGGCACAAGATTGCTTTCCTGTGGGACGCCCGACGTAGCCAAGAAAGGATTCGATAAGCAACTGGACACACGTACCAAGTTCTCGCGTTTAGACAAGTAGCTCTCAAAAGGCTTGCAATACTTGGGGCATAAACCATACATATCTAACTCGGCCAAAAAATACCGGTGATGGACTTTGTCAAATGCCTTCGTCATGTCAAAGTAGACCACATCAGCTTGCTCCCGGTTATGAACAATGGGCACAACATCATGCAGAAAAGAACACAAATTCGTCTCCACCGAACGAACTTTCAAAAATCCGTGCTGTTCGGGTACAATTTTGTGACGAAAATACGCATAGAGACGATTGTGTAGTATAATTTCGAAAACTTTTGACAATATGCAGAGCAGTGATACAGGTCGATAATTGTTCACTTTACTACGGTCACCCGACTTAAACACTGGAATAACAAGATAACTCTCTCCACATTGTCGGAATACACCCGATTCCAGAAATAAGTTAAAAATGTGATGTAAAACGTGACAAATCGTTTCTGCACAGCCTTTCACTATAAAACTCGGGATCCCATCTATACCCACAGATAACTTCGGCTTTAGCCTTCGAACAGCCTCCATGACTTCGCACTCAGTTATCGGGTTGCAAGACAAAAAGTCCCCGCCTCTGATGTCCGGAATCGACAAAGGTATGTCAGCGGCAGAAAACAAGCACTCAAATGCATCGCAAACACGTTTGCTACCAAAGTTGTTTCTGAACAATAATCATTGTCACCTCGCAGTACAATTGAGGAAAGAGTACTGCTTTTACTTTATCTCTTTTACGAACTTCCAAAGGTCGTTTGGTTGCTTAAGAAGTGCTTGCTCTTAGCATTTTTCTGCTTTTGTTTATCGTTCTTATAGAGCTGCTTCGACAACGCTCGAGATTGGCTAACATTACATACCATTTTTGCAGTCTTGTCTTTTTTGAAAAGACGATGATAATGCAGCTTTCTTCTTAGGCATTGCCTGAGTGACTTCGAAAACCACGGAGGATACTTATTTTTTTCTAGAAATTTGGCATGGCTGGCAGGACAGCTGCCGATGATGTACACATCTCGAGAAGCAAGGACTGTCAAAGAAATTGTAGGCCGAGAACCCCGACTATTTCAGGGATCTTGCACGGCAGATCAGCTGTTCATGATATTCCAAATTTCACGAAAGATGTCTCCCAGTTCGTAAGAAAGCCGTCATCACCTAAGCTTATCTATCTTTAGCCAAGCTATACTGAATCTTGGGGCACAGACCAAAGCAAAACATTTAACTCGAAGACAGAACAGACTACAGAAGTTGCCAATGAACTAACGATACTTTTAACTGGCTAAGTACCAGGCACATATAGAGAATGCAAAATAGATGAGGAAGGGTCACCTGTATATTCGAGCGAGGATATGAAGTCTGAATCTAACTAAGAATCTTTCACGAGCAATTACAGGGTTGGTAGGTTCCCTGCAATTAGTCTTTATTCAACACCTCAGCTGGCATCTCGTCTAGTAACGTGTTGCAGGATGAGCCTCAGTGTTGTCCTTGCAGGTGTTCACGAAGTGCACGTTGCAGATCCTCGCTGACGTTGGCGGAATTCAAACTGAACCGTCCCCACTGAAAAATAAATCAATATTATAAAGATCTCGAGTATGATCAGCGGAAAATCGACACGAATTAATAATAACCTATTATCCCTAACAAGTAAAAAACATAATCAGTTTTTTTTTCATTTTAAAAGGGGGGGAAGGGCTGGTTGAGGCGGTTTGGACGTGTGCATTCCTTGTGTGTGTTGTTTGGGAGGGGGGACGCATGTGTCTATTACAGGGTCGTACATGATGGCTATAGAGCAGTTCAAAAAACGGGAACAGCGACAGAACACACACGGGAGGAGCTGCACTCGTAACCCGCAAAGCCCTTCCACTAGCTAGAGGTCTGCTGGACAAAGTCGAACGGTAGGGCGTCTCTTCTGAACGGCCGACCTCCAGCACGTCTTCGGTGCCCTTCGCTGCGACTTGGCTGCACGTTCACGCTCGAGGTTCGTGAGACAGCAGGCCTCTCGAAGGTTGGAAGCTAGTGCTGGAGGAACTGACGCTCCTCCCTGCCCTTCTCATCCTGCCAGTGGATTATAGTTGAAATATTCGTGCCAAAGGGATCCAACATAGCGATCGAGGCCCCGTCAAACACCTCAAGGGAAGGACAGACGCGCACGTAAATCAAATATTCCGTCACGCAGGCACTGCCAACTGACTTTCTCGCGTTCGGTAGTCATGCTGTCATTGTTCTGGCACCAATTCCATTTCGGTTTTCGGCTCTTATTTAGCAAAAACTGATCTTCCAACGAACGAGAGAGCTAGCTGTCGGAGTACTGCCATTGTTCAGGCTTGGCGCCGTTCGAGTCTCGCACGGCTTCTTCAGGGAAGCGGTGAGAACTTTAAGGACTGACTACAACAATATCGGAGGTTGTTACTGCAATCAAACAACGACATATTTGTACTAGCCGGGCTTTTGTTATCTTCTATCGCGTACTACTACTATCGGCTGGCGGTACCTGACAGCCTACGGCGGAGAAGCGAGGCGGCAAGCAACGAACCACTCGGGACGTGTTGTCAACGCGCCAGGGCTGGAATGGCGCTGTAGTCAGCGGTGCAGGGAAACTGGAGCGCCTCTGGTCCTACGAAGCGGCCCTCGCGC
>JAZHYW010005417.1:0-37132 GCA_037355805.1 Ixodes ricinus
TTTTAATGCGAATAGCATTCTTTGATACTTCACGCACTTTTCGTCTATCTATGCTATCTATCTATCTGGCTATCTAACCTCCTTACGCCGCGGGTCGATAAATAAATAAAAAAGACCGGCGCCGGCTGGGATTCGAACCGTTGACCCTTTGATCAGCAGGCAGACGCGCTAACCACAGAGCTATGAAGGCAGTCATTCAACGCACTTAAACGGTTGTTTATATCTTTACCATAGACGCGCTTACAGCGCTGTCACAGCTACCGGTGCGCGCGCGTTCCATGCACGAGGGCTCATTCCGCTTCGTGAGGCTGAGCACGGCCGCTAGCTCACCCTCTCCCGCGCTCGGGAGAGGGTGATGTAGCGGCCGTGCTCAGCCTCACGAGAGCGGAATGAGCCCTCGTGCATGGAACGCGCGCGCACCGGTAGCTGTGACAGCGCTGTAAAGCGCGTCCTATGGTAAAGATATAAACAACCGTTTAGAGTACCGTTGGTTGAGACTAGCTGAGACGCCAGAAAGTCTGGTCGGTACCATTTTGAGTGTTTGTGCGTATGGCGCGTGCTTTGCTCGCCTTCCTAAGTGACACAAACGCACGTGCTGGGCTGCGGAGATCGTGCGCAGGGCTGTGAAAGTGTCAACAAATTTAGAATCGCCTCAAGAGTGGGCTGGCGTATCTAGAGTGTGCCGGCCACCTGACGAACGCGCATAACTCCGCACCGTTTGATGCTATTCGCATTAACGTAGATAATCATTCCCAAAGGATGGGTTCTGCTGATTTTTTACATGAAGCTTATTGCTTTTTTGTTGAGTTCGATATCGACGGTAATCTAATGTTTTGCTGCAGTTCGTTTCTAAACGGGATTTCACTGTATAACTCGATAGCCTATGGTATGAAAAGTCCTGGGTTGGTCCACTAGTCTGGCCCGAGAAAGATTACGGCGATATTTGTGATTGCCGAATAATAATGTTTGAAACATTACCCAATCAATTATGTCATGCTGTGATTTGCCGAAATCATATATTGTTTTGTAGGTGTAAACTTGACTTGTCCAAAATATGTCCTTAATTTCGCTAGATATATTTTTAATGAAATGTGTAAATGCGGTAGTATAAAGTAGCCTCTGGCTATTAGGTTTTTCATATAATCGTTATTTTGCGCTGTTCTCGCTTATAGGCTATTTTATTACTTCTAAAAATCTTTCGATTTCAAAAGTGAATTCATGATCTGCAGTTGGATATTCTTAAGCTGTATGCAAATTGGCAATAAAAATCTCGTAGTCGTATCAAATTGTTGGGTAGGTTTCACTATTTACATTCCAGAATTTTTTATATATATCTTGATTGATTAAAGAAGAATATGATGAAGACTGGTACAGGTTTGCTAACCAAGGTGGTCTGCTTCTCTTGTTTTCATACTTCTCTTGCACGGTGTATCGTATAATAATCGAAGAAGAGTATCTTTTCTTCATATATATGATTCAACATGTTTGTATTTGGTAGTTTACTGGTCTGCAAATCAAGTTCAGCGAAGTGAATTGCTAGCGCAATGGCAAGAGTATTATGAGGAGCTCTTAAAATAGTGAGAGAGAATAATCCTATGCCATCTTGGTTTAAATATGTTCCTAAACTTGCATAAAAGAGATTTAAAATGGCCATCATTTACCTGATTACTTTTCCTGATAGTTTCCAGTTCACGACAGAGACACGTTCCCCCTTTGTTAAATAAAGAACTGAAACTTTGCCGATTTGCTTCGTGCTTTAATTGTTCGAGTGGCTCAGCCCATGAACGGCGTGGTTTGTAACGCTCCGCTGCCGCTGAAAGATTCCTGCGGATTGTGGGCTGCATACTTCTCCGCAAAGCAGCACTATCTTGTCTGTTCTGCCGGCTGCAACCATAACTTTCCTGTAAAAGACCTGACGTCGGCCTAGGGGAATCCGTGTACATAGAAACCGGCTCAAGCACTTTCGTATCCTGGCTCCACTCGGCGACGAAGCCTATCTCCGAAGGCTGCTGTCGCTCAACTTCTACCGCCAATGACAACTGAATGGCCCCGTAAGGTTCAGCCTCCTGCAGCACAAGGAAGCCCGTTTATTAACGAGAAAGTATTACGGTTGTAATGATAACCTGACTAGAGTGCCTTCATGTGCGCTTCGCATAGAAGTGATGCCAACTGCCTGTTTCCCTTTTCCCACAACCATCTTCCACCGCCATTTTGTTCCTCCCAGAAGTGCGCCTTTGTGTCCACCGGTCCACTCCATCCGAGGATGAGCACTGATACACTCCCTCACGTCGTTCCGCAACGCTGCTCCGAACTTGTGAGATAAGGTTGCTGGCTTCCGGGAGGTTATAAGCCCCACGGACACAAGCACGAGAACCATTAAAATGTGGCTTGCTGGTTTGTCGGCGAGTGGTAGCTACAGGGGTGCATCACCCTAGCAAAGTGCACATGAAGGCTCCCTAAACCTGACGAGCATGCTCAAAATTCTGAATGTGAAGGTCAAGGGCCTTTTATCTATTTATTTATTTATTTTTGTACTATAAAGGCCCTCATGGCCATTATATAGGACGAAACGATAGTACAGTAATTTGACAAACGAAAACCAGGCAGCGACAAAAAAAGATACTATGTATGCATACGAAAACATTTCGGTATTATTCGGCATCTTCAAATGCATTTGAAATATATATATATATATATACAGAGAGAGAAAAGGTTCCATAAAAATAGGTGTACGAAACCAGAGTGCGAAAGATTTCTATTTAATTTGGCCTACTCTAAGCAACCTCATGTTTGTGAGCTGCAACAAGAGGCTTATGGTCATTAATGGATTCGCCATTTTCTTTGGAAGGCTATTCAACTCTGAAATGGCAAGTAGAAGAGGCGACATTTTTTACGTGGTAGTTTGTGCATATATAGGGCTATTTTTCAAAAAGTTGGTTCATACCCGGTGATATATGGTGAGCTGGCGTAAGGCGGAAAAACCAATGTGTTCGATCCGAAAATATGCATCAGTGCAAGGGTATTGTTTAAAGAATTCCACTGATGTTTTCGTCACAGCCGAATTACGCAGACAGTGATCGAGCAAGCCTCGGCTACACCAATTCTGTACTTCAGGCCTCTTTTGTGGGGATACGGCTATCACTGATTGTGCAGCATTGACCTTTGTCGCATCTCGACTACGGGCCGAAGTTTCACAGAAATATCAAAGCTGACGACCAATTCCACAGGCCAGAATACTAGAGGTTTTCCCACTCATTTTAATTCAAACGGTGGTCAAGTTAAATCCAAGTGGTATTCAATTTAGTTCAAGCGCCATTCCATTTAATCTTAGCAATGCCCCACTTAACACTGGGGTCGGTCAATTTAATACACAATATATACATGCCCGCATTTGCCTTCAGTGGTTGCGTTTCGCTTACAACTTTTGATAAATTCAAGTGAGTGGCTATACACCCAATTTTTTTGTTAGGCGAGCATTGATATATTGATGCACTAAATTTCGAATCACGTAGTGCTGCTCAACTCAGTCGCAATAAGCTGACATGCGGACTACTCTTTTGGTAACCTTGAGTTATTAGTGGCGCATTCGACTCTAGCCTAAATTTATGTTTTGTTTACAGTACTCTCATTTCTTCGACTTACTGTTGATATAATTCAGATGATATATTTACAATTGCCAGTTGTGATTACTCTTTATTACTTCTCGCTATTATTGATATCGTTGACTTAGAATCGTCTCACTTCTAATTATTTCGACCTATTAATAACTAAATTTACATAATAAAAGTTCAGCAAACATTCTTATTACCCTCTCGATTACTTCATGGAATTATAGACAAAAATATAACTTCATTGAGCTCATTTGATATCCTGATTGCTTTTTGGTTATATAGATATTATTGACACAAACAACTTTATAGAAGCAAACATTTCGTTACTCAGTCGATCATTAAATTAATATTGACAAAGGCGACTTTCATATAAGTTCAGCAGTTTGATTATTCCTTTGATTGATCCAGGTTACTATTCACACAACTGATTTTAATTAACTCAATTAACTTAGTGGTTACTTCTTATCTATCCCCATATATTAGTCACTGATAACTGAGTTAATATCAGCATTCTTGACATCTTTGAGTAACTAGTACCATATATTGCTTTATATTAATATGATATTATCCTCACTCTCATTATACCTTTGAACTTTCATACAACCGAGTGATTTATTCTCAGCTCAGTTCACATTTTGTTCGCTCCTTTGGTTACTTCACCTTACTCTTCACCCAATGGAGTTCGACTTCGGCTTACCTGACGTCCCGATTATACTTGACAATACTTTCAGCACATTATAGACTGATCAATATATTATGAGCACGAGTCAATATTATGATTACTTTTTTTATTACTTCGATTTATTCGTCACCTGTGGACTTTAATTTGCCCTAATTGATACCTTGATGACTTGATTACTTAGAGTTGATATTCAACCAATTGATTTGTTTTAACGTTAATTGATGTTGTGAGTAGTAGTTTGATTTTGTGAGTGACTACTAACTCAATATATTTCATGTAAGCTAGTTTAGGCCTGCAGTGCCTCTCATGATTGCTTCGAGTCATTATGGAACTAGTTCATCTATTAGCTGAATTCACCATGTTATTAGTATTTTGAGTACTTAGAGTTACTTTTGACCCTTAGACTTTATTACGGACTAATTGGCATTATCATGATTTTGTTTCATTGCTTTAAGGCAGTATTCAAACAAATATTTTATTTATGAGCCCAATTGACATTATGAATACGTTCTCCTTTTATTGCTTTGAGTTCCTATTGACCCGATTAACTTTAATTCGGCATACCTCAGATTTTGGAGACTCTTGTTCACTCTCGAGATTGTATACCAGTTCTTCATTACGAGCCCATTTCCACTACTGTTCACTCATTTGATTACCTCTGGAGCTACTATTGACCTAGTTAACTTGAATTCTGAGCATTTGACGTGATGATCGTTTTGATTACTATGAGCTAATATTGAGCCAATTGAGTTATTATGAGTTCCAATAGATATGATGATTACTATTTTGATTACTTTGAGTTACTTTTCATCCAATAAACTTTAATTCGGCCTACATGACATTTTCTATGATACTTTTGATTATTTTGAGTCATTTCTCAACTAACAGATTTATTATAACCTGTTCGACTCTATAATTTCTTCTTGATTACTTTAGGTTACTAACGATCAAGGTTAATTCAGTTTAATTTATATGGTGATTACCGCTTTGATTACTTTGAGGTACATTAACTCATTCATTTATTGAACTAATTGATTTATTATAAGCCCAATAAACATGATGATTAGTCCTCGATTACTTTGAGTTACTAATTACCCAATGTAATTTAATCTGGCGATAATCCACAGTCTTAGTGACTCTCCCACTCACTTATATTGATTTCATCACCAATAGATCTAATAAGATAGTGAAATCCTCTTTACATTACCCTTGCTTACTTCGACCTACTTTTGACAGAACGGACATTAATTCGGCGTATATGTATAACATTTTGATATATATGTTTGATGACTTTGAGTTGATATTGAAACACTTGATTTATTATAATCCTAGTTGACATTATGATTATTCTTTTGATTGCTTTGAGCTACTATTTGTCAAATGAACCTTAATTCCATTCAATAAACATCTATATGACACTATTTTTATTACTTCAGTTGAAAACGAATTAATCCATTTTGAGCAGAATTTTAGGATAATACTCTTGATTACGTCGAGTTACTTTGACTCAATTGACTTTAATGTGGCCTACATTACATTGTGTTGCCTCTGTTGATTACTTTGTTTTAATATTCAAACAAGTTATTTATTATGAAAGTAGATTCACGTTATGATTTCTGTTTTACTACTTTGAGTTACTACTGATCCAAGATAGACTAAAATTCAGTTACAACTTATATTTAGGTGAATCTCCTGATTACTCGGTTATAACCACCATTTAATGAATATATATGAGCTCAAATCACATTTCCTGTCACTATTTCGCTTACTTTAAGTTACTGTTGGCCTCATTTACATAATAACGTTTTGACTACTATGAGCTAACAATCAACCAATTTAATATTTACTGCTCAAAGTAATGAAAGGATAATGGAGAGTGTGAATTAAAGGTCGAATCATAGGTTAGTGGGATCAAAAATAACTCAAGTAATCAAAAGTGTAGTAATAATGTGAACTCAGGCTCATACTAGATCGATTGGTGATATAATAACTCTAAGTAATTAAGAGTCATCAAATGTTATAGAGCCAAATTAAAGATCAGTTTGGTCAAAAGGTACTCGAACTTAATCAAAAGCAAATCATCACGTCTCTCGGGTTCAAAATAATTCAATTGTTCAATACTATCTCTGAATAATCTAGAACGGCCATCGAAATGTTAATTAGGCCGAAATAAAGTCACTCAAGTCATTAGTAAATCAAAGCAATAGAAATCGTAATCATAATTGCAACTAGGCTTATAATAAATCAAGTTCAGTAGAATAATCCGCACTAAGTGCTTCACTCCCAAACTTGTAATATCTGAGAAATTACGCACAGTATATTTTATGCAAAATTGATGAACGGACCAGCACCCATCCCTCCCCTTTTCCGCGATTATCTCTAATTTTCGGTGGCGCTTGCCGTATTTTGTGGTAGTTTAATATTAGCTAAAAGTTATCAAAATTGTCATCACAATGTCAATTAGGCCGAATTAAACTCAACCGTGTTAAAAGTGACTCGATGTAATCGAAAAGAGTAGTAGTAATGCGGACTGAGCTCGTAATAGATGGAATAGCGGTACAGTAACTCGGAAAAAATCAAAAGAGGCCCCAAAATGTCTATTACGCCGAATTAAAGTTAATTATTTTCATAGTAACACAAAGTAATTAACGGAGTAATCATAATGTCAATTGAGCTCATAATAAATAGTTCGGCTCAATATTATATCAAGTAATAAAAAGTCATTAGTATAATGTCATTTAGGTCGTACTAAAATATTTTGGTCAAAAGTAGTTTGAACTAGTCAAAATAGTGTCCGAATGACAAGTGATGAGGCGGTGAATAACTGAGTAAACTAAACGTTTAATCGGGCGAACTTGTGCCCAAAAATAAAGACGGAAACAAAAGATAACAGGAGAGCGTCGCGGGCGTCGAAGTCGGCGAAAGAGCAGAGTCGAACGCTGGGGCGAAACTGACTTTGGCTCGCCACGCGGAGCCTCTTATGTACATGCGTGGGCTTCTGGAATAATCGGCCCAGAAGGTTCGGCGTGTAGAACTTTCTGACCTAGAATAAACAATACTGTTCTCGAATTCACCAGAATAATAAACTGAAAGTATAAACAAAATTCGCGGAGCCCCCAGGAATCGAACCCTGGGCCTCCGCACCAAAGTCAAGCGCGGTAACCACTCGGCCACGCACGCGCTTGCTCGCCGACGCGCGTGGCATTACTCCCCCCTTAAAAAGGCATCGTCTCGATGCCACGTGAAAGGCAACAGAACAGAGCAAGACAAACAAAAGAATGAGAAAATACGGAAGCTGGCGAAACACAATCCTATCAAGCGTTGCACGAGATCACAGTTCACAGTCTTATCGCGCGTAGTACGGCTTGAGGCGCACGACGTGAACGACTTCCGGTCGTGGAGGGCGGCGTGATGAAGTCCGTGTTCCGTCGGGCATCACCTCGTAGTTCAGATCGCCAAGTCGGCGAAGCACTTTGTAGGGTCCGAAGTAGCGCTTCAGGAGTTTCTCGCTTAGACCGCGTCGTCGTATAGGGGTCCAAACCCACACACGGTCTCCGGGCTTGAAGCGAACGTCGATCCGGCGAAGGTTGTACCGGGCGGCGTCGACACCAGAGTGTCGAACCGAAATTTTTATCGGTTCGGTTCCGGTTCGGGTTCACGGATTTCGGTTCAGTTCCGGTTCAGTTCCGGGGAGAAATAAATAACGGTTCGAACCGGTTTGAACCGGTTCGAACCGGTTTGAACCGCTAACTCAAGAATATATTTTCCGCGGTCTTTTGACAAGAGGCACTATTTCAACAGTGAAACGAGTAACTATATAGCCCCCCCCCTTTTTATCATTCGTAAAATTCATTTTTATTTTCAGGTACCAAAAATAAATTGTGTCATTTAATTTTGATGAAACAGTAAAGGAAACGCTAGATCAGTCGCATATATTTTATTTGAATCGAAAGTTTATTAGCCTGGTAGGTCGGCTAAAATATCCGTGATCGGTACAACTTTGCGTCGCAGTATTAAAAGTCGAATCTTGTTGTGCTCTTGAACTTAGGAATTAAATACAATGCATAAAATCATGAAATGGGCACGTTCTCGCCATTTATATCATGAAATCTAGTTTACAAAATACATTTCACAATATATATGATGACGACACAACTGAGCTAAAATCAAAAATATTTTCAAAATCTCAAGACAGTTTTAGGACAAACCCTTTCAGTCTACCTTTTATAGAAACACTGAGCGGCAATCAGAACGCTTGCTTTCCTGACCAATATTGTTGACACTCAGCACCGTGATGCAGGCGAATAATCATGCAGAAGAGAGTGACCTTCGTACTCAGATCGGAACTGGCCTAAAATAGCGCGTACCGATGTGAAGATTTTCGAGATAGCTTGGCGTTTGAGGTTTGTTCTTGACAAGATGCCGGTCAATTCAATTTGCAAATAAGCATCACCCTTGCTAATTTTTAAAAGGAACAATGTAGTATTTCATAATCTACTAAACATTGCAGCTACTTAATTTCTCTCTTTCTGACGTTCTGCGTGCGCAATCGTCATAGTTCAGCCACGCGCCACTGTGTATATGGTTTTCGTCCAGCCCACAGACACATAAAATTGTTGTTTATCACATAAAAGAGGCAACAGACTTCTATATGTTTGAGAAGTTGAATATGCTTCAGGAACACATATGTTATTTAAACCAGCTTAAAAAAAGTTTAAGTTTCTCGCAAATCACTTAGTATAGACGTGCCTATCAAGGATAAAAACGCTGGAAAAGATTTGCAGAGCATATTTCATATAATTTGGGGGTGCATTTACTTATGATGTATATCTTGAGGGTGATCGGCCTTTTATTTATGTTGTGAAGTTTTCAGGCAGTAATAAAATATGTATTTAGTGTCATCTAAATTTGACTGTGTGAAGTTCACATAACCGCTTTAGACCGCCAAGGGGAGGACGATACTTAAAAATACGCCATTTTTTGAGTCTGCCTAAACGTGCTTTCTTTGTTCGCTGTTTGGCAGTGTAAAACACCGGGTCGCGGGGTATGCCAAAAGGACTGTGTACACACGTTATGATCTAAAGGCAAATACACGAAATGTGCAGAAAGTAAGATAATCAATGGTATTCTTATAAGTCCCATACACGGCGCCTTACTCCAAAAAGAAATGTATAAAGATGCATGTTTTAAACGTAAACACGTTTGACGGAACTCCGTCTGGTTGGGTCAAAATTTTGATAAAAACAGACCTTCACCAACCAAGTCCTAAACAGTTAGAAGCCCAACGTTTCAATAGGACGGGTCAAATAAGTCTACAGGCACTTAACCATCGGTGTATGTCATCGGACTAGGGCATTTTAAGAAGAAAAAGTGAGTGAAGTAAACGACGCACCGTAGATGGCAAATAGATGGCCGCGTGCACCGTAGATGGCCATGTGGAAATAGTCGCCACTGATGAAAAACCGAATCGGTTTTGAAACGTCGGCTCCTAAAGGTCTATTCACACGATGCATCTTGTTGGCGAATCTTGTGTCGCGAAACTAGGTTTCGGGAAACAGATTCCCCGTCTGAACGCGACCGAAAAAGTGGCGCGCCTCCGAAAAAAGTGGCGCGTCTTCCTCGCTTTTGGAGCAATTTTTCGCTGAAACCTCAGCGAGGCCTGTCAATCACCCGAAGGAGAAACGCGGACGCTGCCAATGGCCGCTCGACTTCGCTATGACGTCTGACCTTCGAGGAGGAGCGAGCTTTTGGAGGAGTCTGATTTTTGGCTGATTCCGTATCCGAGCCAAAGCCGAAAGAAAACAAACAAACATGGCGAGCGACAAGCGGAGAAGCGGTGCGTACGGGCGATCAGTCTTGGTCGTACTCGGTTGCAGGTGTGTGAACGGCGCTTAGCAGTACGGGTTGGTGGCGCGGTGCAGATTCATCAACAGTCGCGACGAGTGCAAGCACCGCATATAAACATGATGGCTGGGGATAACATTCTTTATTAGCGGTGCAAAAATGTCCGAAATGCTTCGAGATCATCCGCCTGTTCTTTGACGTTCGCGGTATTTCCCGGGTTTGACAGGACTAGTAAACCCAGTGAGCCGAATTTGACGAAGCTGATTGCGTGGTATTAATAAAACAGACTGTCTCTTCACACTGTGCGTACTCCATATCATTTTGATGCGAAACGCTCGGTATTCCCGGTGCAAATGACTGGGTTTGGCGAAATTTTCGTGAGTCAATACGTCACAGGTTTCGCGCGTCGGGCTTCACGTGTGAACGGGCAGATTTCGCGAAATTTTGGTTTCGGTAAACTGTGGCGCGTTGAAAAGATGCATCGTGTGAATAAGCCTTAACTGTTTAGGACTTGAAGTTGCGTGCAACTATGTTCCTAATTACACATAAATAGCACAACTAATGGAGTTGCGTGCAATTATGTTTTTAATTACACATAAATAGAACAAAGAACAGAAAATATATTTCTAATTTAAATCACATCTGGACATCGGCTTGCACGAGCTCAAAGCTTCGGAGAATTCGCAACTTTCACGACCTATAGGGGGCGTACTGGTGCCTATCAAAATGGCTGTCATCCGGATGACCGTTGTAGAACTACAGTGTACTAAAATCAGTGTTGGACAAAATACTCGATTAAAGTATTTAAGCTAAGTTACTAAATACCTGCTTCATTATGTATTTAAAATACTACTTAAGTTACTTTCACTTTAAAGTATCTTGAGTAGAGTACAAATACTAGAAATGTAATTCAATTACTTTTCAAAATACTTCTGCATTGCGTAATTTCTATCGACGTCAATGATAAACACAGTTATACAGTTGCGAAAAACTGGTTTACCAGAATAGTTTTTCAGTTTTTTTGTGCACACAACAGCACAAAAAAACAACACCGTGGCGTTATTTTATGGTGACCAACTATAAGGAGTAGGATATCATTGATACGTGTTACAAATCATTTCTATGAAGAAAAAAAGGCCGCTTCAGTTATAAAGACATTGCTGAATATCACGTCCTGGGGCGCACCTTAGAGGCATCGTTTAAGTACAATCAATATTCCCTTTGTGGGGAGTTCACTAAAAACGTACTTGGAATACGGAAATTAGTGAATGGATAACAAAGAGAGCCTACATAATAGCCACGGCAGTGGTCGCACCTTCTTCAAGTAGGTTGCGTTCAGAAAGGCACAGAACGTTGGGAGACTGCTTGTTGGCATTTTGAGAGGTCATCCTGCTCGTAGTTCGTTTCCCGTCCTGTTTTCTGCTCATCAATGCTCGCTTACAGACAGTGTTCGCGAAAACAATAAATGCCTGACGACCAAAAAAAAAAAAATTCTTGACGGTTCTGTAGCGGGGTTAAATATACAACAGGCAAAAAGTGAATTAGTGTATTCTTTTGTGTCCGCGCTTCTTATTTTCTTCTATTTTTTTTTTTTACACTGAAGTCTGCAATGTTGGCGTGGGTGGTTTCCCGTTTTCCGTTGCGCCTCAGTGTGGCAATCTTTACTTCCGTGCAAACCACCCTTTGTTTGTGGATTTGTTTGGGGAAACTCTATGAAACAAAAGGCGTCTTTGAGAAGGCGAGGGAAAACCTTCAGTGTACAAATTTTGGGGTGAAACACGAGTCCAAATTAGCACAAAAGCGATGTTTAAGGCTCAATCTAGCACCGTAGCATATCGGCGCTAGCGCTATATTTGCCGATGTTAGCGTCAACGCCTTCGTGCCAACCCGGACTGCGCCTGAACCCTAGTATATTCAGACAATACAAGAATGTCAACGCCAGTCATCGTGCGCCTTGCAATGATACCATCTCGAAACTATGCCGAAATGCCGAACAGGTGGAAAGCTCCTGGACACAGATGCCAGTGGCCAGCATACGTACAGACACCTCCTGTGACTAAATTACAGTAACGTGAGAAGGGCATTGTTTAAACCTAGTAGCAGACGATACCGTTGAACCCGTGCAGACTGATCTCCACAAGCGGGCGGCGTGGACGACCAGCGAGCAAGCGAGGTATCAAGTGCAGCGAGACGTGATCTATTGCCGGAAGTGAGCGCTTCGGCCAGGCTTTGTAGCCGCTTCCGGAGGGCTGCTACGAATAATGCCATTGTGCCGCGCTTCTGATTTTCGCTATGTTCCTCACCGAAGTCTGCAATGTTGGCGTGGGTGGTTTCCCGTTCTGCGTTGCGCCTCAGTGTGGCAATCTTTACTTCCGTAAAACCACCCCTTTTGTTTGAGGATTTTTTTGGGGAACTCTATGAAACAAAAGGCGTCTTTGAGAAGGCTAGGGGAAAACCTTCACTGTACAAATTTTGGGGTGAAACACGAGTCCAAATTGGCACAAAAAGCGATGTTTTTACGAGCTCAATCTAAGTCACCGTAGCATATCGGCGCTAGCAACAGTATTTGGTTGCTCGAAAGAATGTTAACGTTTGCTCGTGCCACGCCCACGCCACTTCATACCGAAAAACTCGGAAAATGGCGGAATGTCAAAAATGTATTTAAGATAGTGTGTACAAGATACTCTGAAAGGTTATTAAAATACCGTATCAAAACCTCCCGATCAAAAGTATTTGCAAGATACCAAGATACTTCAAAAAGTATTTAAAATACAGTATCTTGAGAAGAGTATTTGAGATAGACAGAAGTGTGACTAGAATACGGGGAAGTGTTGGGACCGTCGAAGCTCGCGTGAGGCGTGTGGTGTAGCTGCGATATGTGTCGACACCGGCGCATATGGTGGTCAGTATGGTAATAATTGTGCGCTTGCACTGCGCGCGCACGCGCACGTGCAGCGGCACGTGCGAACTGCAGCGACTTTCAGCTGCCCTGTCGACTGCAGCGCCGCGATTCTTGTCTACACGCGCAGCCTCATAAGCCCGCATTGCCGAGCCGCGCCGGTCCAAACACTGCCACGTATTTAGGACAGCAGTACAGGCTGGGTCTGCGACGCGTAAGTAATGATGGTTTTGCTATATACAACCGGTATTAGAACCTTCATTTCTTTTTTCACGTCCGAAAGGTGTAGGCAAGCACTTTTACTGTGAAGACGATCATCCAGGAGCTAGAGAGCGCGATTCCCACACCGCGGTACCACCATCGCTGAAAGGTTGCGAATACTCTCTCGGGAGGCTAATGTTATATTTGGGTTTACGTGCTTTTCTTTTGGGGCCTCATTTTACAGCTATATGCTTTGTCAGTCATGCGCGCTCTAATATTTCATTAGGCATCCGCATATCACCGCGAGACTGCTATAGATATTGCACAACTTTATAATCTTGATTTTCGCTAGTGTTGAGAACATTGCATTTCACCAGGAAACTGATCTGTTTAACATGGTTTGCGCGTAACATTATCGCACGATATGCTGGTGGTCATTGAGATATCTTTTTGCTTAGAAAAGGAAATCCGGTGCTGCAAATTGCACGCTACAGAAGGTTCGCGCTCAGTGCAACTCAGGTGTTCAGAAAAAAAGAAAAGAAAAACTCTTTCTTGGTGCAGCGTCGTGAGGAACGGCGCGAGCGTCTGGCACCACAAAAACGCGCTTTCTGGAAGGAGGGATTTCGCAAACGAAGTAGTTTTGCGAGATCACGCTGTCTGGTCTGTGTCGCAGATCCGGAGCGGAGGAACCTTTGCAACACAGTTTGTTTTTAAAACTCCCCCTCCCCTTTTCTTTTTACGATGCTCCTCCGGAGAATACTTTTTATTTCTGAGGAACTCCCTCCTCCGTTTGGGGGTGGCAATTCGACAATTACATTTGTGTCATTTGTTAACAGCACTCCTCTTTTTTTTTATTTCGCACCCAAAAAGTGTGATGTTTAAACAAAACTTTGAGAATTTGAGCGGCTGCCAACGTTCGGCTGTCCCTCTAAAAACACTAGAATATTTTTTAGGTGTTTTTGCAGTACACACTTGTAGTTCTATTTATCGTCAGATTAATAAGCCATATTTAGTCATTTCAATGCTTGTATTCTCGGGGGCAACTTTCTGAGACAGTTCAGCAACAGCGAAAACATGTTTGGGTGCCTCAATGATGTGTACATGTAAAATTGGTCGTGCAACAATTTTTTTGCTTTCAGTCAATACCTCTGAGAGCTAATCCCTGACGTTGATAACTTGTAAAAACATCCATTAGTTTTTATCTCCGCTTAATGCAGACGCCGGAACAAATAAATAACTGAGACAGCTTTCCTCTCCTCAACTCGCTATTAGAACAAGCGGTGATGTGATCTGACGTTAATTGTATACCGCCAGTGTTCATCATGACCATGCACTGAGGTTCGGAAAGATTAAAACATGGGTTGAGCTTTTGACATTGCTAGAGTTCGGCTATGCTCATATTTGAATGAACACAAGCCAACACGAATGTTTAGAGATGCTGATTGTCATTTACTCGAGAACTCGGTTCGGGCTCATGACAATCGAGTACGTCACGGTGTCACGTGACTCTCGGGGAAAGAAGTCGTGATGGCATGTTACGTCATGGTGTCAAAACGCTAATACATCTAGTGACGTTCTCAATTTAAGTCGACTTGACGCGGTGAGTAATGCGACTACGTCACGAGGCGACGTGGCGTGACATTATTTCACAGTAAGTCTTGACACCATGACGTCCTTTGAGCACGTGACACATGATTAATCGTCGTGCCAATACAAAAGCGCCAGCAAAACCTACAATTTCTCACGCATTGCACTTCGCTATATGACAATTTGATTACTACATATAAATACAGCTTTCAATTTTTACTTCTCAAACACTCATTTTGTAAAATAAAAAAAAAACATTACCGTGAACCGTTTTGAACCGGTTACCGTTATATTTTTTCCGGTTCAGTTCCGGTTCAGTTCCAAGATGGCGGCGAAGATTTCGGTTCGGTTCAGTTCCGGTTCGGCTAAAAATAACGGTTCGGTTCCGGTTTTCCGGTTCGGTTCGGTTCCGGTTCGACGCTCTGGTCGACACGTTGTTGGTCTTGAATTCGGAGTCGGGCGAGCTGGCGGACTTCTTCGGCTCGTTGAGCAACCACCTGGGCGTCGGGTATCCCATCGTCAGCTGGCTCGTGGGGTAGCATTGCGTCGAGCATGGTCGACACTTTTCTGCCATGCACCAGCTGAAACGGTGTTACTCCTGTTGTCTCTTGCACCGCCGTGTTGTAAGCAAATGTGACGTAGGGTAACACCTCGTCCCAAGTCTTATGCTCTACGTCGACATACATTGAGATCATGTCGGCGATGGTTTTGTTCAGCCTTTCTGTTAGTCCATTTGTCTGCGGATGGTACGCAGTGGTTCGACGGTGGCCGGTGCCACTGAGACGAAGGATCTCTTGCGTCAGCTGGGCCATGAACGATGATCCACGGTCGGTAATGAGGACTTCGGGGGCGCCGTGCCGGAGGACAATGGACTCGATGAAAAACTTGGCGACTTCCACAGCCGTACCTGATGGAAGGGCTTTCGTCTCGGCGTACCGTGTAAGATAATCTGTGGCGACGATTATCCAGCGGTTTCCCGACGTTGACGGTGGGAAAGGGCCAAGTAAATCCATTCCGATCTGCTGGAACGGTCTGGACGGGGGAGCAATCGGATGCAGAAGTCCTGACGGCTTCGTCGGCGGTTTTTTTCGTCGTTGACACTCGTGGCATGATCGAATGTAGAGGTGAACGGTCTTCGGTAGCCTCGGCCAGTAATACTTTTCTCGAATCCTGGCGAGCGTCCTGCTGTAGCCAAGGTGCCCAGCCGTTGGGTCGTCGTGACAGGCTTGGAATATCTCCTCTCTAAGGTCGGCAGGGATTACCAGCAGCCATGGCGAGCTGTTGTCTCCGAAGTTCTCCTTGTAAAGCACACCTTGTCGGAGGACGAAGGTCGGCAGGGCCCTCAAGAAGACACGGGGGGTAGTACCCCCTCGTCCTTCGAGGTGCTCGATTAGGGCGCGCAACTCAGGATCGCTTCTTTGACGTCGCGCCATGTCGTCGGTGTTCACCGCGCCTAGGAAGCACTCGTCGTCATCGTCGTCGCTGCTACCGGAGGATGTCTCGACAGGGGCTCTGGACAGGCAATCGGCGTCGCTGTGCTTGCGGCCTGACTTGTAGACCACAGTCATGTTGAACTCCTGCAGTCGGAGGCTCCATCGAGCGAGACGTCCTGAAGGGTCCTTTAGGTTCGCAAGCCAGCAGAGCGAGTGGTGGTCCGTGACAACGCGGAAAGGGCTCCCGTATAAGTACGGGCGAAACTTCGTGATGGCCCAGACGACCGCCAGGCATTCTTTTTCAGTCGTGGAGTAATTTCTCTCCGCCCTGGACAGTGTCCGACTGGCGTAGGCGATGACTCGCTCGGTGCCTTCTTGCACTTGAACCAGTACCGCGCCAAGGCCTTCGTTACTTGCGTCCGTATGAATCTCGGTTTCCGCATCTTGATCGAAGTGTCCAAGAACAGGAGGAGTCTGGAGTCGTTGCTTCAGCTCGTCGAATGCGTGCTGTTGCTCCTCGGCCCATTCAAACTTCTCGGCGTCCTTCGTAAGTTTTGTGAGCGGTGCGGAAATTCTTGCGAAATCCCGAACGAAGCGTCGATAGTAGGCACAAAGTCCTAGGAATCTTCGCACGGCCTTCTTGTCTGAAGGCGCTGGAAATGCCGCAACGGCGCGAGTCTTCTCGGGGTCTGGGCGGACGCCGTCATTACTAACCACGTGGCCTAGGAACTTCAGTTCGTCATAGGCGAACCGGCACTTGGACGGCTTAAGGGTGAGTCGTGCGGTCTGTATGGCTTGGAGTACAGCTCGGAGTCGCCGCAAGTGCTCGTCGAAGTCACTTGAAAACACAACGACGTCGTCAAGGTAGACAAGACAGCTCTGCCACTTCAGTCCTGCCAGTACGGTGTCCATGACACGCTGGAAAGTTGCTGGCGCCGTGCATAGTCCGAAAGGCATCACCTTGAACTCGTACAGTCCATCCGGCGTGACGAAAGCTGTCTTCTCTCGGTCCCGTTCGTCGACTTCGATCTGCCAGTAACCGCTCTTCAGATCCATGGATGAAAAGTACCGGGAGTGGCGCAACCGGTCTAGTGTGTCATCGATGCGGGGGAGTGGATATACGTCTTTCTTGGTTACCGCGTTCAGCTGTCGGTAGTCCACGCAGAACCTAAGCGTTCCGTCCTTCTTCTTGACAAGCACGACTGGAGAGGCCCACGGACTGCTTGAAGGCTGGATGATGTCGTCGTTCAGCATTTCTTGCACTTGCTCTTGAATGACCTCCCTTTCTTTTACGGAGACTCTGTACGGCGATCGGTGCACAGGGAGCGCGTCGTCCTCGGTAATGATGCGATGCTTCGCAACGGCGGTTTGGCGCACCTTCGACGACTTCGCGAAGCAGTCGCTGTATTCGGCGAGGAGGTCAATCAGCTGTCGTCGTTTCGGGCCTGGAAGCTTCGGGTCGATGTCGAGCTGCGCTGGCGGCGCAATGTCTTGCTGAGGTGGCGATGATTCGTCAGCGATCACGGCGATTGCGGCGGAGTTTCGAAGTTCCTCGACGTGGCCCACAGCGGCACCTTTCGTGAGGTGTTGCGTTTCTTGTCGGAAGTTCGTCACGAGGACCATGGTGCGCCCATCCTGGAGTTCAACCACTCCTCTTGCGACGCCGATTCCTCTTCCTAGAAGCAACTGGAGGCTTCCCTCGAGCAGAACCTCGCCGCAGAAAGCTTCGGTGACCCCGACGGGCACGAAAATACTCGACCGCGGCGGTAAGTTCACGTGGCTTTCGAGGACTCGGACCGCGGATGAAGTAGCTTGGGGTTCCTCCTGTGGTGAAACAGGTTTTCGTAGCGTCAACCGGTTTGCTCCGAGGTCGATGACGGCGCCATACTCGCAGAGAAAGTCCATTCCCAGGATAACGTCCCTCGCACAGTCTTGCAGAACGACGAACTTCACAGCGCAGGTCTCACCGTGGATCTCGACGCGGGCAGTGCATCTCCCGACTGGTGTGATGAGGTGCCCACCGGCGGTTCGTATCTGGGGGCCTTCCCACGGCGTTGTCACTTTTCGTAGGCGGCGAGAGAGCCTCCCACTCAAGACTGAGTAGTCTGCTCCGGTGTCCACGAGTGCTGATGCGTCGTGGCCGTCGATGACGACGTTTAGGTTGTTGGACACCGTTGCAGGGGCGTCATTGCGATGCGTAGCGTCGGAAGAGTGGGAGCGCTCCGTCGTTCTTGGAGGCTCTTTGCTTCGGTCGTCTTCGGCAACGCCACCTCCAGGCGTTGCCGCACTTAGTTTTCCCGGCGACGCAGGGGAGACAGGCTCTCTCGGCGGGGTCGTGGCGCTGGAGACGCTGAACGTCTGGGCGACGGTGAGCGGGACTCACGGCGGAGAGGCGGCGTAGAAGATGGCGAACGTCGTAGGTACTCCTCGATGTCGCGAGGCCGTTCGTCGTACCGTGGGCGCGGGTCGTTCGGGTGGAACCCGCGCAGCCCCAGTTGTCGGTAGGGGCATCGACGGTAAATGTGGCCGGCTTCACCGCAGTGATAGCACAACGGGCGTCGATCGGCCGTCCTCCACACGTCGGTCTTTCGTGGCGCTGCTGGTTCCGGGTGGCCGTGCGCCCGATCTTCCTGGCGTCGGGAATACTGCGGCGCTGGAGGTTCACGTCGGGGTGGTGCCGTGACCTGGCGGTGAGCTTGCGGCGGTCGTCGGGCCATGGCGGCATAGGTCAGCGTCGGTCCTTCGGGTGCGGCCACGGTGACAGGGACATCTGGTTGGATCGCTCGCTGAACCTCGTCTCGGACCACCTCGGCAATGGAGATTGAGGCCGGGCGTTCAGCGGTCGGCAGGAGCTTCTTAAGCTCCTCCCGGACGACGTCACGGATGATGTCGCGAAGGCCGGGGATGCTTGGACTGATGTCGTAGCCCGATGCGGAAGCAGCAGCTACGCTCGAGTGCCGATGGTAGTGGCTGGCTCTTGCGAGGAGGGCACGTTCCATGTTCGTCGCCTCCGTGACGAAATCTTCGACAGTCGACGGGGGTTCCGAACAAGAGCACCGAAGATGTCGTCCTTTACACCTCGCATTAGTATCCGCAGCTTCTTTTCGTCGCTGGCTTGAGGGTCGGCGCGAGTCACCAGGCGCAAAACATCCTCGACGAAGCTGGTGATGCTTTCATTCGGGCCTTGGGTCCTTGTTCGAAGGATATCTTCGGCCCTCTCGCGTCGGTGCTGGCTGGTAAACGTCTTCTTTAGTTCTTGCTTGCACAGCTCCCACGAAGTTAAAGAAGCCTCGTGGTTCTCCAGCCAGTACCTCGCAGTCCCTTCCAGCGAGAAGTAGATGTTCTGCAGGCACTGCTCAGGTGTCCACCCGTTATGACGGGCCACACGTTCATAGTGCTGCAGCCAGTCCTCGATGTCTTCGTGGGCGTCCCCATGGAAGGGCGTCGGAGTCCGGGGTGCGACGGGCAGGTAGATGAAGGTAGGAGCGGCCGGGGTCTGCGGCTGCTGGTCGTTCATGGTCGGCCTCGTTGGCTGCTTGGTCCTGGGTGGCAGAAGTCCAAATTCCGGGTGTAGGCCTTGGGTCCGACGACTGAACCGGATCTCGGTCTGGTCTTCGTCGGGTCCTCCGGAGCTTGGGTTCGGGCTTGTACTGCGGGAACTTGGAGGGGTGCGCTTCACGGACATGCGGTACCCCGCACCTCCACCAAAATGTCACGAATGACAAGTGATGAGGCGGTGAATAACTGAGTAAACTAAACGTTTAATCGGGCGAACTTGTGCCCAAAAATAAAGACGGAAACAAAAGATAACAGGAGAGCGTCGCGGGCGTCGAAGTCGGCGAAAGAGCAGAGTCGAACGCTGGGGCGAAACTGACTTTGGCTCGCCACGCGGAGCCTCTTATGTACATGCGTGGGCTTCTGGAATAATCGGCCCAGAAGGTTCGGCGTGTAGAACTTTCTGACCTAGAATAAACAATACTGTTCTCGAATTCACCAGAATAATAAACTGAAAGTATAAACAAAATTCGCGGAGCCCCCAGGAATCGAACCCTGGGCCTCCGCACCAAAGTCAAGCGCGGTAACCACTCGGCCACGCACGCGCTTGCTCGCCGACGCGCGTGGCAATAGCAATAATATTGTGAATTCAGCTCATATTTATTTAACTATTTGCATAATAACTCGATGTAATCACAGAGGCACCGCAATGTCAATTAGTTGACATAAAGTCTGTTAGTAAACAGTAACTCAAAGTCATCAAAAGACATCATCACACCAATTAAGCTTGTAGCAAATCTATTGGTTGAAGATTAGCTCAATGTAATCAAGCCATCATGATGTAAATTAGGGTGAATTAAAGTTCATTCGGTCAATAGTAACTCGAAGTAATCAAATGAGTAATTATATATGTCTTGTGGTCATAATAAATTGGCTAGTCTTTAATTTGGTCAAAGTAATGTCAAGAGAAGCTGTAATGTCAATGAGGCCGAGTCAAACTTTATTGGGTCAATGATAACTCGAAGTAATCAAAAAGAGTGATAAAATGTTAACTGCGTTGAGAATGAATCACTCGTTTGTATAAAAAGCCCAAAGTAATAATGGGAGTGAAGATTGTATCAATTAGAAAATTGTAAAGTCAAATAGGTCACTAGTTACTCAAAGCAATCATGATGTCAATAATGCTGATATAAACTCAGTTGTAGAACTAATATATGGAGGAAAGATAAAAATGTAACCACTGATTTAATTGAGTTAATTTAAAGCCAATTGGAAGACTACTAACACGGAGTAATCAAAAGAGAAATTCAAATCTTAACAGAACTTTTATGTAGTCACATTTGTCAATTATTTTTCAGAGTAATCGACTCAGTAATGACTTTTTCCTTCTATGAAAGTATTTGTATTAATTATACTTGTATAACCAAAACTTAATCGGAAGGTCAAATGAGCTTCTTCCAAGCTATATTTTTGTTAATAATTCGTCGAAGTAATCGAGGGAGCAATCCAAAATGTTTTTAAACTTTGATTTAGTCATCCGTGTTCTTAATGGGTCGAAGTAATTAGATTTGCAAGCCGTACTTCCATTAACCTTTAAGTAAAGTCGGAAGTGTCAATAATACAGCGAAGTAATAAAACGAGTGATCACAAACTGCAATTGAACTTATCATCTGAATTGTATTAATAATAATTCAAACTAATAAGAAAGAGGAAACAAAATGTAAATTCAGCTAAATTAAAGTTGAGTTCACCACTAAGATCTCGAGGTTACGAAAAGAGTAATCAACATGTCAACAGAACTACGTCAATCATGAGACTAGTAACTACAAGTATTAAAAAAGTTATCAAAATATCAGTTGTCCTAACCAAAACGTAAATCTATAAGCTATTGCTCTAGTTATCGATAGTGTAAGCGAAACGCGACCATTAAAGACAAATAGGGACATGCATATATTGTGGATTAAGTTCACTGACGACGGGACTAAATTGGGTTGCACTGGGATTAAATCGAATGGCACTTGAATTAAATTGGATAGCACTCAGATTAAATTAATCGTCGTTTGGATTAAAATGAGCGGAAAAACGTGTAGATCACGCGGTACTGTCGAGCCAAACTTTCGAGCATGACACACGACGACATTTGTTTTGGTCACGTATCGTTTACGGGGCACGCCATCGTCTGAAACCTCTAAACCTTACAATGTGAAGGATATATTTTTCCTCGGTATGCTGGTTAGCATTCTTTGTCTTTAGATTCCAACTAAAATTGCATCCGACTAGAGCAGAGATGCCGGCCAGTCGAGCATTATAGTTTGTTTTATTCCGGTGGGTGGATCTCTGCGGATGTTCCCGGTGTTAATATCGGCCAGTTTTAAATGTTCGGCGATGATGTCGCAAGCCTATTCATTGATTTAAAAACAAAAGAAAACAACGTCTCTCTGCTTTAGGCCTCTGATCGGCTAATGGCAGACGATTGTTTCCAGTCAGCGGCTGCTGTTCGACTGGTAATGTTGAAGCGCGATAAGGATGGCTAGTTGGGCTAGTTGGTCTTGCATCATGGTGGAATACGCGAAAATAACGAGGACGAAAACGAGGGAAGAACTAGACAGGACGCGGCGTATTCCACCATGTTGAAGCGCGGTTTGCAAGCTAGCATGATGTCACACCTGCGGTTGCCCGGTGTTCATTTGAGGACCGTACTGCGTTTTACGTCTAAACAAACCCATCAGGTGTACACTCGTAGAACTCTGACGCCAAAGCATTCAGGCATTCTGGCTATATCGTTCGCATCCGGATATCCCGATTGCTGCGGCTGCTATGCATACATAGCGCCTAAACAAAGGGGCGACACTCGCCATAGACGAAGTTGTGGGCGCCTAAGCGCCGAGGAACTTGGAGAAGCACGCGAAATGACGCAACATATAAATATATATATATATATATATTATATATATATATATATATATATATAAAACAATAAATGATCTGAATAAGAGCGCCCCTTTTGCGCTTAATGAAGTAGTTCCAAACAACTACGTTACGGTCCAGTGCGGTTCCACTCCGCTGCGGCTTGCCATTACTGTGTGCTTGATATGCGCATGAAAGCGTCCGAAGGTACATCTCTACCTGCCGTTCTTGCTGTGTGTCATTTGGTGTTCTCGCAGTTTACTTTTGTTCTCGTATTTCTGGTCTTGCGCCTGTAGCCGATCGTCCTTTTGGAGTTTTAACGCACATGCGCTCGACTGAGTGAGTTGTGCTCCTGTACATAGCTCCGTAGGCGCGTACACAAAAGCAAATCTGTAATTGAAACATGCAGGACGTTCTTGCACGGGGTACTGACTAACTGGGCTTGAAGGTCTTTGAGATATCAGAAGTAGAGGAAATTGAATATAACGATTACCTTATGCATGAAGTGCTATCATGTGCTGGTCCAAGGAATCGGCAGTCGTTCTCTGTAGGGTTGAAATTACACACGCAAAATTTAGATTTATCTACCCGGCATGCGCGGTACAAGTCTATTTTAGTCTTTAGCCGACTATATTTTCAATTTGTGTGTCTGCACCCGTAAGCCCGAATAAAAAGAAACATTGGGAAAGTATATTATAATATCACTGTTTCGATCAGGCTCTATAAAGTTAGCTTTATGTGAAACCAATGAAACAAAAAGGCAAGAGTTATAGTATCTAAACACAAGGTAACACACATGCACCACCCCAACACCGACGCGCATCAGTGTATGCCCCACTTTGTGGAACATTGGGGAACATACATTTATGTTAATGACAAGCTCATGTATTTCAAAAAAGCCACCGTTGAAGGGCACCATCTCCTTCATGTCAAATTGTGCCTATGAACCGTCCTTTAGAGACCCAGCAGTTGTAGTCAGGCACATGGACAAACTCACGCGGGAGGTGCTGCACGCCTACGACATTTTCCGTCTGGCCGAACTTTGCATAAGTGAGATGAGTTATCACAAAAGAATAGAATGTTTAGTTCCGTAATAAGGGACCTAAACTGATGAGATTGGGTGATAAGTCGCTTGTTTGTGTTGTGCCACGCGTTTTGCTCATATTTGTATTTGTTTGATGTAATAAATTTTCAGTAGCGAGTTAGCGCTGGTCCTGCGTTGCATGTTTCTCTCCCTCCGTCCGTGTTTTTTGCGCTGTTTATTCTATGTCACACATTACGCTACTGCGTATTTATTAGTGCTGCTAATCAAACATACATGTTTTACGGGACGATAGTTGCGGTAGCTACACCCACGACCTACTCTATACTTACGACCATTATTTCTCTAAACACTCCAGCACGCACCTCCTGGATTGCCGAGCTTCAGCTGCGCCTCGTGGTGGGGCCTGTAACTAGGTATTTTTCGTTCGTCTTTCCTCGCTGAACCTTAGTGGGAACGCTAGGCGGTGCTAAAGCTCGGCCCTCAGCCGGGAGCAGGCTCTTCCATAGTGAGCGCTCAGATGGTGTGGTCGTAAATATAGAGCCTTGGTCATGGCCACACCTCCCAATTCGAAAGTGAAAATCGAGAGGCTCTGCGCCTCCCGCAGTACTAACGACGCAACAGCTGTCAGCGCCAAGGCCATTTCATCAGCGCACAGTCAGGTGTTTTTTTCCACGCTTTGTGTCACCATAATCCGGGCGCATCCGTAGGCTCGAACATCATACAAGCAATACCATACATACTAAAGACGCAAGCCACCGGCCATTTTATAAACTTGACTGGCTTCGCACACAATAGAATACGTCGAGTAAGATAAAAAGAGAATGTTTCACGTTTGACGCTGTTTGAGAGGCTGGCGCTTGGTTTCAGCTGCGCGCATGCTTAGGCTGTACCAAAGTGATAGTAAAGTTCTTCCAGAGCCATAGGAAACTTTTTATTAAAGCAAACTCCGTTCATATACCCATCGTCAATAAATTTTAACTTTTCTTGATCATTCTATATACTTGGTGAGATCATGAATGTGTCTTGTGAGCAAGGAATTAAAAAAAAAAAACGAAGCACCCCGTAACCAAGTTTAACAGCTCTAACGCACGCATCACGCACGCACGACACATTCTGTGCTCCACGCGCTTATCAAAATGACCAAGAAAAAGTTTAAGTTTTTGAATAGTCGAAACCCCACTTCGCTATAGCACTGAACGAGGGAGCATGAAATGTTAAAATATTTTTAGGGATGTGAAGACGACGACGGGCCAGTGGCGCGCACGACCATCTCGCGCCAGGCCCCACGTGTCAGCTTGGGCTCCATAAATCCTTTGTCTGCTCCATCATCGTGTACTGTCCTGTATTTTCTGCTGCCGACAGCACCACTCTAACAGTATATTATCAATCAGACAACCAATATTACATGTTATAATATTTGGTCAAACCATATTATGTTCACGAAGCTCTCTCAAGCGCTTTTATCTTTGTACCTTTTTAGGAAGCTTTTTCTAAAGGCGGTGATCTAAACATCTTCACATATTAGGGCAATGACTCAGATCTTAAGGATTTCCATTTTTTTTTCATATTGCCAAGTCGGCCAACTTAGTTCCGGATCTCGGTTCTTTCCGCCAGTATTACTTCCAGCTGGCTCTAATTCGCTTCCTGCCTGTGTGATGCAATTTCACTGGAATTTTGTAAGTATAACACGGAATAATAATAATAATTTATAATAATAATAATAATAATAATAATAATAATAATAATTATACCTTTTCCATCTCCACAGGTTACAGACCCCGGAGCCACGAACAAAAGGTCAACGCATGCTGACTTGGCGAGGTCCGGGCCCCGTGCACTTTCGCAGGCAGCTATGGGGATACAAAAAATAAAGGAAGAGAATATATCAACAGGCGAGTCAACAAGTAAAATGCATATATAGATGAGCTAGGTTTCACATGTTTACTATACAAAATTAAGTACAATGATTTAAGCTTTATAATATAAATGTCCACACCATCTATATGATATTTGTCGAACAAGAAGAGTAAATTATATTTTAAAGACTGGTAACTAGTTCGTACGAAAAGGAAACACTTTTCATTCCTAGGAGTAGGGCGTGCGGATGGCGGGCATGATTTTGGCAAATCCTGATGTTTGTTGTAGAAACCTAATACATTCAGGGGAAGAACAAGGAAAAAACCGGGTCAAAAGGTACTCATAAAATCAATGTATATTTATAATCTTGTACCGTGAAAATAGCGGTTCTGTGTGGCCTAAGTGATGAACGTTTCCAGCAAAGCGCACGCCTTTTTTTGTAGTAAGAATATTTTATTTAGATTTGTCTCTGTAATCGTTCCCCAAACGAGATGACAATAAGCTTTTTGGGATTTAAATAACGCTCAATATATTTGTAGTACCACGCCAGAGGCTACGGTGGCCCTCGCGACATAGAGGAGCACCTCCGACGCTCGCCCTCCTCAGTGCCGTCTCTCTGCCGTGAATCCCGCACACCATCACCACGAAGTTCAGCGTGTGCAGTACCACGACCCCGCCGAGAGAGCGTGTCTCCCCTGCGTCACCTGGAAAATCAAGTGCGGCAACGCCTGGAGGTGACGTTGGTGAAGACGACCGAAGCAAAGTGCCTCCAAGAACGGCAGAGCGCTCCCACTCTCCCGACGCCACGCATCGCAACGACGCCCCTGCAACGGTGCCCAACAACCTAAATGTTTTTATCGACGGCCACGACGCATCGGCACTCGTGGACACCGGAGCAGTCTTCTCTGTCTTGAGTCGGAGGCTCTCTCGCCGCCTGTGAAAAGTTACGATGCCGTGGGGAGAACCACAAATTCGAACCGCCGGAGGACACCTTATTACGCCCGTCGGAACATGCACTGCCCGAGTCGCGATTCACGGCGAGACGTGCCCTGTGAAATTCGTCGTTCTACAAGACTGTGCCGAAGACGTTATTCTCGGCATGGACTTTTTGTCTAAATACGACGCCGTCACTGACCTTGGTGAGGAAAGACTGACGCTGCGGACACCTGTTCCGCTTTCAGAGAAACCCAAAATAGCAACAGCCGCCGTCCGAGTCGCTGCCGACCACGTGAACCTGCCGCCGCGATTAAGTGTTGTACCCGTCGCTTCCGATGCAGCTACCTGCGGCGAGGTTGTTCTTGAAGGCAACCTTCAATTGCTTTGGGAAGAGGAATAGGCGTCGCAAGAGGAGTAGCTGAACTTCAGGATGGGCGCGCTGTGGTTCTGGCGAAGAACTTCCGACAAGAAACGCAACACCTCACTAAAGACGCAGCTGTGGGCCACGTCGAGGAACTCTGAAACTCCGCCGAAATGGCTGCGATTACTGAAGAATCATCACCGACTCTGCCAGACCGTACGTCGCCAGGAGCAGCTCGACATTGATCCTAAGCTTCCGGGCTAAAGACAACGAAAGCTGAGGGACCTCCTCGCTGAATACAGCGACTGCTTTATGACGTCGTCGAAGGTGCGCCAAACCGCCGTTGCGAAGCCTTGACTCGTTACTGAGGACAACGCGCTTCCTGTGCACGGATCGCCGTACAAAGTTTTGTAAAAGGAAGGAGGTCATCCAAGAGGCAAGTGCAAGAAATGCTGAACGACGGCATAATCCAGCCTTCAAGCAGTCCGTGGGCCTCCCCAGTCGTGCCGATTAGGAAAGACGGAACGCTTAGGTGCTGCGTCGCCTACCGGCAGCTGAACGTGGTAAAAGAAGAAAGACGTCTATCTACTCCCCGCAGCGATGATAGCTAGACCGGCTGCGCCACTCTCGATACTTTTCATCGATGTACCTGAAGAGCGGCTACTGGTAGAATGAAGTCGACGAACGGGACCGAGAGAAGACAGCTTTCGTCACGCCAGATGGACTGTACGAGTTCAAGGTGATGCCCTTTAAACTATTCATGGCGCAAGCAACTCTCCAGCGAGTTATGGACAATATATTAACAGGACTCAAGTGGCAGACCTGACTCCCCTACCTTAACGACGTCGTAGAGTTTTCAAGCGACTTCCACGAGCACTTGCGACGACTCCGGGGTGTTCTTCAAGACATAAAGACCGCCGGACTCACCTCAAACCGTCAAAGTGCTGGTTCCCCATGACGAACTGAAGTTCCTAGGCCACGTGGTTAGCAACAAAGTCGTCCGCCCAGACCCCGAGAAAACTTGCGCCGTCGCGGCATTTCCAGCGCTCACAAAAAAGAAGGCCGTGAGAAGATTCCTTGGACTTTGTGCCCACTATCGACGCTTCCCTCGGGATTTCGCTAGAATTTCCGCGCCACTCACAAAACTCAAGAAGGACGCCGAGAAGTTCGAATGGGCAGACGAGCAGCAGCTTGCATTCCACGAGCTGAAGCGACGACTCCAAACCCAGCCTGTTATTGAAAACTTCGCTGAAGATGCGGAAACCAAAATTCATACGGACGCAAGTAAGGCAGGACTCGGCGCGGTACTGGTTCAAGTACAACACGGCACCAAGTGGGCCGTCGCCTATTTAAGTCGGACGCTGTCCAATACGGAGAGAAATTGCTGCTCGACTGAAAGGAATGCCTGCGGTCGTCTGGGCAATCACAAAGTTTCGCCCGTACTTATACGGGAGCCCTTACGCGTTTGCTCGTACCACCACTCGCCTCTGTTGGCTTTCGAACCTAAAGAACCCTTCAGGACGTCTCGCACGATGGAGTCTCCGACTACACGAGTTCAACATGACTGTGGTCTACAAGTCAGGCCTCGAGAACAGTGACGCGGACTGCCTGTCCAGAAGCCCCTGTCGAGGCATCTCCCGGTAACAGCGACGACGATGACGACTAGTGCTTCATACGCGCAGTGAACACCGACAACATGTCGCGACGTCAAAGATATGATCCTGAGTTGCGAGCGCTAATCGAGCACTTCGAAGGACGAGGGGGTACTATCCCTGTGTCTTCTCGAGAGCCCTGCCGACCGTAGTCAAAGAGAGCTTCAGAGACAACAGCTTGACATGCCTTCTGGTAATCCCTGCCGACCTTAGAGAGGAGATCTTCCAAGCCCGCCACGATGACCAAACGGCTGGGCACCCTGGCTACCGCAGGACGCTCGCCAGGATTCGGAAAAACTACTGGCCAAGGCTACTACGGATCGTTCACCTCGCCACTCGATAATGCCACGAGTATCAGCGACGCAAGAAACAACCGACGAAGCCGTCAGGGCTCCTGCATCCAATTGCTCCCCCGTCCACGCCATTCCAGCAGATAGGAATGGATTTGATTGGTCTTTTTCCGCCGTCAATATATGGAAACTGCTGGATAATCGTCGCCACAAATTATCTCACGCGATACGACGAAACGGAAGCCCTGCCTTCCGGGACGGCTGTTGAAGACGCCAAGGATTTCATCGAGTCAATGGTCCTCCGGCACGGCGCCCCCGAAGTCCTTATTACAGACCGTGAATCATCGTTCATGGCTCAGCCTGACGCAAGCAAATCTTCGTTTTAGTGGCACCAGCCACCGTCAGACCACTCCGTACCATCCACAGACAAATGTACGAACGGAAAGACTAAACAAAAGTATCGGCGACATGATTTACATGTATGTTGACGTAGAGCACAAGACGTGGCACGAGGTGTTATTCTACGTCACATTTGCTTACAACATGGCGGTGCAAAAGACTACAGGAGTAACACCGTTTCAACTGGTGCATGGCAGAGAAGTAACTACCATGCTCAACGCAATGTTGCCAAACAAACCAGCTGACGATGGTGGTGGCTCAACAAGCTGAAGGCGTTTGCCAGCTCGCCCGACTCTGGGTTCAAGATCAACAACGTGTCGACGCCACCCGGTACAGCCTTCGTCGGATCGACGTTCGCTTCAAGCCCGGAGGCCATGTGTGGGTCTGGACCCCGATACGGCGACGCCGTGTAAGCTAGAAACGCCTGAAACGCTACTTCGTACCCTACAAAGTGCGTAGTCGACTTTGGGATCTGAACTACGAGGTGATGTCCGACATGACACGGACTTCATCACGCCGCACTCCGCGACCGGAAGTCATCCAAGTCATGCGCCTCAAGCCGTACTATGGTCGATAGGACTGTGAATCGCGTTTCGTGCTGCGTTCGATGAGATTGCAATTTACAAGTTTGCGTAGTTTTTCATTATCTTTTTTGTTTTGCTGTTTTGTTTTCCGGCATGTCGCATCGAGGCGATTTGCTTTTTAAAAGGGGAGTAATCCCAGGCGTGTTGTTGAGCAAGCGCGTACGTGGCCGAATGGTTGACGTGCATGACTGTCGCGCGAAATATCTGGTTTTGATTCCAGGCAGCGGAATCTTCTCTTATTTATTCTTTCTACTTGGCGTGCTCGCAAATTAGAGAAGTTTTTCGTCTGATTGAGTTGCGAGATGTTCTACGCACCGTACGTTCCAGGCCGAATGTTCCAGAGACCCCCGCGGCTCCAAAGGTGCTTCAGCGTGGCAAGCCGCAGTCAGTCTTGCATCGGTGTTCGATCATGCTGTTACGCCGCCACCGACATCTGCGACGTTCTACTGTGTATCGTCTGTTTCCTTTTTATTTTGGACACAATTTCGCACCATTAAACATTTATTTCGTTTCAGTTTTCGTTGCCTCATAATTAGTCATTCGTGACAATAATCATCAATGATTTGAGTATAATTATCATCAAAACGAACTACGTTCAAAGGATTTTTTATTATCTTTAATCAACCGGATTTTTACAGTATTTATAGAATATAATATGGGCCTAATAATCGGAAAAAATTCATAGCAGACGCGTATATTTCTATTTTACATGGGTAATTCTTGCTCATATTCTCAGTGTATAGTAGAAAACTACAATACAAAATTGAAAGAATCAAAGCACCTAAATTTAGGAACACGCTATCGTTTGAGAGGTGCTTGACCACGAAGAAGAAAGCAATTTTTTCATTGCTCAAAATATAAAGGCATCAGTGTTTTTTTAATTAATTTTATAAAATGGCTCTTAGCACAATATGACGCTCAATATTATATAATTAGAGCACAACATTCTTATTAGTTTTGCAAGTAATATAGTTTCGAGTAATGTTTATAAAAACACGTGCCTAATACTTTACGGCAGATATACTGTGAAGTATATGAACAACTGAGAGGTTTGAACGATTATTTTCACTCTCATTTTCACATTTTCACACGTTGTACATAATCCATTATGTACAACGATTACAAACTAGCCCAGCAATCAACCTATTATAGATTATTTTCACGGTTTTGGCGATCATCTAAGACATCGGAGTATATGTGCAGAAACACGACTGTCGTTTTAAACATATCACATTTTTACGCACACAATGTATAACACCAAATGTTTACAAGAGCTGAAGCCATCAGACGAGCGTTCCGAGTCTTTTCAAAATAAATCATAATGTTACCATGCCTTGATCTGTGCAGGACAAGAGCGTCAACTCTTATTAAAAAACAAACAAACAAAGAACATGTTTCTTTGAAATGACCTCCTTCCTTCAAAAGCGGTTAAATGCAGAACAATTTTCTTTAGAGCATAAAGTAACTGTTGTACGTGATGAAAATTAGAACTAAAGGAGATAGGACAAAGGAACAAATGTAAAAAAATAAAGATTGTCGTTAGAGGTATATTCAGCAGGAGGTAAGCCTGCAAAGGTACGGCGAAATTGTTATTACTGTAGATCGTACACTTAGTGCAGTACGAATTTAACCTCCGAGTCTTTAAAGTACATCACGCAATAGTAATACATGATTGTACGCCGGTAAGATTCTCATCCACATTGATACGGCCAGAGCGGCGATAGAACCAATTATATCTGGGTTTTTCAGCTCAAGCTTTCTCTACACTTGCACTGAGCTCAAGGTCTCAACATTATAGTTTCATTGCAAATAAAAAATACTTGTTGATAGCAAACGTCGGGCGCTATCTATACACGCATCAAGGTCGGTTACAACATATACACGTTTGATTAGCATTACATCCAGAACGTACTCGTAGTGTAATACATCGTAACGTGTGCACGTCGACTGATACATTAGTTTTCAACGGATCCAATGATAGCTTGTTTGTTATACGCCATCGAACTCTCAAGATACCATTATGCTGGAAATTACAGCACACTATCAAATAATCAGCATTAAAAAAATTATAATCACCTGAAAACCTTCATGGCACGCGCATTTTTTGTATGCGAAGCAAAATTAATGAAAAAATATGAGAATAGAGAAAGTTCACAAATGTATTCTCGGGGGAAAAGGGTAGTTAGAAAACAAAATCAATAAATATAATGAAGGCGAAATCTGTTAGGCGAGATCTTCGGAGCCAGTTATACTGGTTCGGGCGAATACCATAAAGCAATAATGTGTACACTTACAGCTTATGATTTACCGTGTTCAAAATTTTTGACAAATACACAAATAGAGAATATACTTGTCTTCTATTTGTAACAACAGGAGCAGAGTAGATAAAAGGGAACATTTTTTTGTGTTTTGTTTCACCAGACCACCCCTAAACAATTCATGCTGGCAACTTAAGAGCGTCTGGCAGAAACGAAACGAAGGGTAGTTACCAAGAACTCGTTCGAACACGTTAGAAAACCTACACAATAAAGATATCAGGCGGTAGTTAGTCGTAATAGAGGCATTCCTATTTTGTTCATGGGTAACATGACGTTTTCTTTCACGATATCGATAGAAATACAAGATAGCTGAAAACAGGTTGAAGATGTGTACCAGGGTATGTGTAAACAGTTCAGTACATACTTAAATAATGAATTTTAAATATACTCAGCGCTTTAGATAACTTTTGTTTTATACTTTTTAAGATATCTAAGCTTACGTCGGCATCTATTCTATTCTAATGCAGAAAATCCGGCAGTTGATATCAGCATCTTGGGACAGAGCGATTTGGTGATCAATTGTGTAAAAGATAGCGAAATTTTAAAAGGGAAACATATTAACAATGTTCTGAGGAAGAAAGTGAATCCTGAAATTCATATCTGCCCGATGGCCCATACAAATACCTTAGCTCTTATTACACATAAACCCTTATGCGAACCGCCAGATGTGTTTTTTTTTGCGTCGGTTCAAGCTAAACTTCACCTGGTAAAGTTGTAAATATTTATCCAGTGAATAAAGCTTTTTGACAAGAGCCCAGTGGATATTAAACTCGACATACCAATGGTAAGAACTTATTTGTTTAAAAGGACTTAGAAAGTATTTTTATGTAAAGAGATGTTCAACTTTAGAAAAACCTCTCGGGGTAAATGGCAAGATTAGAAGTGCGTTACATAAAGTTAAAACTAGAGGCGACGGGAAAAAAGGGCAGGACAACACCACGTGTATCAAACGTAACTAACAACCATGTGTAACCTAAACCAGCTCACCTGTTTATTAATAGTATCATCAATATAATTGTTCCGTGGCTCAAGTATATAAATGATCAGCTTTACAACCAAAGTGACCGTTTTAGTCGCTAACTCAGGATCCGTCATTGTGAATATCTCGCTCCAATCAAAATTATGGAAGTATTTGTACATGCCCAAAGAATCGCCATCGTCATCGAAGTAGGTAGAATAGGTTAAAGACGCCGGCCTCCTACGTGAAATACATAACGCTATCACAGGTAGTGGGTGAAATTCACCGATCTTCATCACGGGCTCGCACTAGGGGCAGGGACGTGCCGTATTTCAAATGCAGATGTTTAAAATACGCATTTTAATACTTCTGTGTGATTTTTTGTGGTGTTAGATAACATATTTACTTATGTATTAGTCGATTGTCTTAAAACACTGAACGGTTTCGTATTTCAAACATTTTTATTTCAAATACTGCCGAAGCACAATTTTGGGACTGCTCTTCGCAATCAAATGCGATAAAGGCAATTCTCGCGATAAGAGTTATATATGCAAATTGTTTGAAACTTATTGCTGCACGTTGCCTATTATAAACACGAAAAAAAAAGGAAGAGTGGAACAAAAAATGAACTGGTTGAGTGCACTTAACGACTTCTCAGTTGGCTGGCTATTTTTGACATCACATTAACGAGACATTGCTTGAAAGGACTTTACTGCTTTAAATGAGTGTTTCGTGGCATTGTACCCAATAACAAATTCATTGTTTTTTTAGAGCCGCAGTTTTTTTAAGTGCTTGATATTTGGTATGTATAAACTCCACTCCTTATTTTGGCTTTGTATATTTTTGTTCTCCGGGTTAAATTTATAGGTCTAAGATGTCAGGCTATGGGAACAAATGTATTTGTAAAAGTATTTGAAAATTATCAAATACTCTTGTTGTATATGTATGATTGTATTTATAAAAACGTATGAAAAGTGCAATTGGATTTGTAATTAAATAGACATTGGTCAAAGCATTTTTATTTGTATTTCCATACATTTAAAATATTTTACCTATTCTCTATATATAGAAATAATACTCTAACTCGCCGGAGCTACACGGTTCATTAGTAATGCATCAAACAAATGTTGTTACAATATAGTAAAAAGTATTTAGAGTATCAAGACATATTTTTTTGACATCCTCCTGAAAATGCATTCTTAATAACGATGTGCTTGGTACCGGACACGGGAACCTGAATGACCGCGCACAGGAACATGAATTATCAATCAGGAATAAAGGTAATGTCACACTTGCCAACTCACTGTGCCGACTGTGGGTGTGAGGCGCGATTTCAAGAGATCAGGATCTTGGGTATAAGCGAAGATAGCGCAGCCAGGAGAATTGATGGAAGTTTTTTTTATATAAAGAAGGGACGTGATTCTGTCAGCGATACCTGGTTTCTTTGTTTGAAAGTGAAGTGCGGTTTTTATCCGGGTCGCTGGTTTGATAATGACTACCGTGGAATGTGTCTTGGTGGGTGACTTTTTATTTGTTTTCTGTTTTCTTTTTTTCTTCTGTGTAGCAATGCGCATGCTCTTTCTGGCTGTTCGTGATCGATCGAGCACGAATAAACTGGTTGAAAGTTGCGCTTGTCCGGGTCTACTCGCTTGTGTATTGTCCCGTGTGTCGCGCAAAAAAGCGTCTAGACTGCTTGGTACCTTATGAAGTCTAAATCATGTTATAATTTATTGTCCTATAACATCGCGCAGGTGTTCTGTATTTCTTGCAACATCCTAATATTCGTATTTTATGCCTGTATATACGTGCAAAAATAATATAGGCATGTTAAGCTATATCCCACCGTTGTGTGGTATACTGACAGCGCGAACATCTTACGTTTTCTATGACTTTCTATATTTTACTGTAAATAGCTCAGACAAATGCGAGACCTATCAACTTAAAGCTTCAATCTAGTAGAGTTGAAATAGAAAATACTTTACTAATGCTGGCCCTAAACTGCCGTGGTGACGAGTGGTGGCCTTTATGACTGCCGGAATATTATCTACCACGTCAGGAGGCTTGATCTGAGGCAAAACGTCAGAGCCTGATAATACAGACATTAGAAGGATAAAAATGCCAAGTCGTCCAAAGAATCTCACGACAAAACAATGTGAACAGAAACCACGGTAGTTCCCGTGTTGGAGCAGCACAGTGCTTGCTGCCTCATGTAGCGTTGGAGAAGGTCACACTCCGCAGGTCAAGCGCGCAACGCTGGGTACGGTGCGCTTCAGAGGATTCTGATCGCTTGCTTTTGTGTGGCTCACGGCGAACTGCCTACTGAAAAAATCGGACACCCAGTAGTCCGAGTCTTGCATGACTGAGAGTCAGGATCAGCGAGAAAAACAAGACGGATATCTGAAGCGCCGGAGCTTACTTGGGCTTCTTTCGTGTAGAGTGTTACCCAACTAGCAATATAATGACCCAGCTAGAAACTTGGAAAGGATATGTTAACCCTACAGGGCGGTTTCAGTGACATACTCGGATCGAAATATGACGCGCACAATGTTTTGAAATTTCAACCTATGTATTTCTGTGGCTCGAAACACTGTTTTCCAACGAGGCACGGATAAGGATGATAAACAGAGACACAGCTCTAACTTATAACTGAACTTTATTTCCGTAGTCACCATAGCATAAATAACCGGTGTCAACAAAAACAAGATAATGAATAAACACATATATACATTTTTAAACTGCATAAAATATAGTGATGTCATTTATCGACAGCAACACAAACTGTTCCCCTTCGTCGAGAAACCGTAGTTCTTTGTCTTGCAATGACAGAGAGGGAGTGCTGACGCACTGCATTCCCAATCTACCCATTTCTTGGGCCTCGACTATTTTCCGTATAATCTCGTCTATCTTTTAAAATGTTACTAATGCGTTAAGCATTAGAACTCCGCTTTGACGAAGACCCGGTGGTGCCTTTGTTGCGTCAGTGCCGGAGAGGAGGGAGGAGAAGGAGGGAACTGAGTGACGTGTGCGACGTTCCAATTGGTCCGAAGCGCTGATGTTGGAAGCACCAACCTCTCCCTCTTCCCCTGGCGCTGACGAACTGACGCACACCGCCGAGTTTTCGCTCAGAAAACGCCCTTTCGTTCTCGTCAGTCACGCTCACAGCTCGCGCTGTGCCAGAGAGGCGCCGCGGTGCGGTGAAATCAGGACGTACTCAGTTACCTCTAGGCCGTCGCTGGTTGTTCTTCGCTTTGGTTTCCGTAGTAGCGTGCGCTGGCTGGGATGTACGTGTGTAACGTTAAAACAATGGATGCCGTTCCCCCACGAGTGATATTTATGCGGTTAGTTTCATGATTGGTATGAATCTGGTTATTTCCACAAGTGATATGAATGACCGTATCGTGGGGCGTCGAGGCACTTCAACAGGCAGTGTACGAAAGATGTGAAAATGTTACAGAAGTCACCTCGTTGGTAATTTCTGGGAAACACGTTTCCATGACGCCGGAAAACTCCACACGTCCCCCTTTGCGAAACGCAAGCACCGACCCTGTAAAGAGAAGCAAAAAAGATGCAGCAAAAAATAAAAAAAACAGCTCCACGCCAGAAAAAATGGAACAAAAAAATTAAGGGGTCAGCGTTAGCGATTTTTAAAGGCGATGCGCCGTTTCGCAAGGGTCATGCTAACACATTCCACAAAAGTCCACCAATGGATCTCTCTGTTTGCTTAGTACACTAGTCAGTGAAGATGGGAGCACAACCGCAATCACTGGGAGGGAACCGAGATGACCTCAAATTACTCTATTTACGTTGCACGATGTCCCCTCTAAACGTTCATCCTGGCAGTGGATCTGTCTACCCTACACACTGACGTCCGCACGACAATGGAAAGGATTTAAACGACCTTTTTTACACACTCCACGAAACAAGTTGTATTCTCCTTCTTTGTGCAGCCGCTTGTCCTTAACTCGTGTCCGAATTAGAATTAACGTTCTTTTACAGGCCAGCAAATGTTTCAACAGGCATGGAGAAGAATGCGTTAAATCTCGCGTGCTAGCCTCCACTCTTCAAGATTGTGG
>JAZHYW010005419.1:0-81928 GCA_037355805.1 Ixodes ricinus
GGGTGCACCGCCCACCACGGAGCCCAACGAGGGGTAGGTAATGTGCCACAGCAAGAAAGGCTTGGCTGACACTATTACTCTACCAGTGCTGCCCGGGCACTATACCCGAGTGTGGTTGCAGGGCCAGGACCTGTTTCCCCTCAAGGTTGGTCCTTGCCGCCTAAGAAGGTGAAAAAGGAAGGAAGAGAGTGGAAGAGAAAAGAGAAAGAGGTGGGAGGAAAAGTGAAAGAAGGAAGAAGAGGGTAGAAGAGGCGACTGACTGAATCATCCTGGTCGGGCCAAGCCAGGACACCCGTCTACGAGAAGCAGGGGCCGAAGCGGTGTATTGCCTCGCCCGGGAGGCCCCGAAGGGTCCAAACAAACCCCGGGCTCAGCTCAACCACCAGGGTCTCCTTTTTCCCGGACACGGATTAAGCCACGCACAGCCAGACGTGGGTGGGCAAACCCACATGGCTCGGGGTTCGTAGTGACGCCACTCACCAAGCATTTACTAAAGTAGGTGCCCCCTGCGTGCGGGTATGGTAGCCCACGCAGCTGGGGTACGTGGTGACGCTACTCACAAAGCACCTAGCACCTAAGGTGCAGGCGCCCCCTGCGGGGCTCGGGGTCCGTGGAGATGCCACTTTCCAAACACCTGCTTTCACAGGTGCCCCCTGCGGGGAATTGTAAACGTCTTTCATGCTTTTTGCTTGAATTGATGGCTTGTACTGATATACCATGCTGTACAACATAGACCTGGGCCTTAATTTTTGCTAATCTAAACATCGCTCAGTAGTAAAAAAAAAGATTAACCAAATAAATGAAACTTTTATAATGTGCATAAAGCTACATAGTACCCGTTACAAGTGAAGAAACTACGCTGATTTCTATTATACCCTGGCGAAGAAAAAAATATTACGTACGTTTTCCCTTAGGAATACACAGGAAGACTGCAAAAGTAGACTGCTTGCTGTCTGCTTCAATTTGCAACCGAAAGTCCCGTAGACACTAGCGCCAGCTGAGCCTCTAGCGTTTATTGTAATAACTCTATGGTATAATGTGACCAAAATCACCTTTTTTTTTGCGCTACGACGTTCTAATCGTTTTTCTTTGGCACGCGCGAGAAGTCTGATTTTCTGTAACTCCGCTTTTATTAATATCAGTAATATCGTCCGATTTGCATGTGCGCGATCAACTTCTTCCAGAGCACACTGACATCGCAGTTACATACGTGGTTCGAAATTGCCTTTTGCTTCTTCATCCGGAGACGATCTTAACGGGATTAGCCAGCTCGCCTATTCGACAAAACGACTATCAGCAAGACATTCATGAGAAATGGGAATCGCAAGAACAAGACGAGTCGAGCGATAAGAACAGTAAAGTTGAAACATAGCTATGTTCTGAAATATTTGTACATAGCCCTGTTTCAAGAAACAGGGCGAAGGTACATTCGTGTTTTGCTTGGCTTACATAAGTTGCGGCAGTGTGTTTTCTTCAGGAGAGCCCGAAAATTGCACCTTGAAAGCTGTAACATCTTTCCCACGCTAAGAAAATGTCCTTCACTCCTGAGGAGGCACCTATTTGTTACCATTCAAAGCAGCGAATACCCGTGCCAATTTGTTTTCATCGGTCACATCGCATGGAGGTGGGCAAAAGCAATGCGTTGTGGAGAATTCGTCTGCTAGCGGAGACTCCGAGCTCGCCAGGAAGCTGCGATCACTTTTCGCCAGCGCTCCGCGGGAGTTGCCAGTATTAGCTTACGTGGTATTTGGTTGTGCCGTACGAGTTGCTCGTCCGTTTCGAGCTGGACGTGATTCGAGCAATTAACCGAAAAGGGGGGGGAGCGGTTAACACGTTTTCACTGATACACCCGGCGTTCCCCACTGCTCCTCCGAAAAGGGCGACTCACTGATTGCCTCCTCCATATCGCGCGTTGCGCGGCCCTTCATAATAGGCAACCTGCAATGCTGTTTGATTTGGCGCTATCTAGCGACTGAAGCAAGAAGTATTGGGTATCCCTGGGAGTGGAGGCTGCATTGTTCAAACTTGAACTTTTACTCTGGTGGCGCCGCTTAGCCTAGTGTCTGAAGCAAGAAATACTGGGTACCCCAGGAAGCCGTGATCGCGTAACATGCCAGTACAGCGGAAGCTACGGCCCTCGCGGGCCAATGGGAACGTGACTGCGTATCACCGGAGCGCGCCTCTACTACGAAGAAGTATCAGGCTTTTCGTTGCGTCATGCTCCAACATCTGTGCGTTGCGCTCGTATACGTCGCGCATATCGAAGCCGTCGGCACGCAATGTGGGGCTTATCGTTCACCCTTTGCCAAGTTACAACGAGACAGGGTAGAACCGTGGGCTCTCACTCTGCGGCTCCGCCTGGCTGTTGCCGGCTGGCTATAGGGACCTTTAGCAAACCGTTGCCGTGTTCCGCTGACCGCACTACCGGAGCCTTCGAAGCGTGCTTTTAAGTGTGCGCCCCGCGGTCACGGTACCACCCGGGCACGCGCTTAAAAGCATGCTTCAAAGGCTCCGGTAGTGCGGTCATGGAGAACACGGCAACGGTTTGCTAAACGGCACCTAATGACAAATATTCCGAGGCACATTACTGAGTGCCTAATGCATATCACGCGTCGCGCGGCACCTGCTATGCAAAAACACTGCGAGGCACTCTTTTTCGTCATATCGCTGCTAGCTTTGCAAGCTTAAAAAGGAGAGGACGAGGAGACAGCATTTTATTTCGACGCCTGCCAATATAACGCCCAGAGAAAAAAGAAAGAAAAAGAAGAAATACTCGAGCCGTTTCAAAGAGACCAAAGTAAACCGGTCTGATTGGGTTGTGCGAATAGTAATTCGAACCGGACTAGCGCTGAGTCATGCATGGATTTGACAGTGTAAGGAAAAGCCAAAACGAATCGTTTCGTTCCTTTCAGCAGTGCAGGAGCTAGGGATGACGCTGCGCTATTCGAACCACCATCAGCACACCCCTGCTGCCTGAAGCTCAGCGATAAAATGCGTGCGAGAAAAAAAGAAAAATACAAAGCTGCGAAAACCTTTCTTTTTATTTTCTTTTTTACGGCGTGTACATTAACGCTTATGATTCTATTTTGAATAGTCCGCGAAAATAATTTTCTCAACGTATCGTGCTATAATTTACTACAGGGGTGCCCGGAGGTAGCGCACTCATTAATTGATTGTATGAATACATATAAAACCACAGAAGTAAAAAAATAAGTGACACAAAATATTATTTATGTTTGCATGGAAAGTAAAAGGAAAGCAGTTTTTGACTTTTCGTGATTTCATCGGGTGAGCTAATCTTTACACGATTTTGGTGAAACCTTGAAGCACCTTCGGGCACCTCTGTGGTAAATCCTAGTGCAATACGTTGAGAACCCAATTTATGCGAACCCTGCGAAGTGGGATTGAAACCTTGTACACGCTGTATAACTCTTTTTCGTATTGGGGAACTGGAGGGGAAAAGCGGGGCGGGCACGTTTGCCAAAGGGCCGCGAGCCCCATTTGAACCGGCGAAGAGTGCGTGCAAGTGTCACCCCTGCTTTAGGTGCACGCATTCGAAAGAGACGCCGTTCTCATGCTGTGACAGCTAGGGTAAGAACGGCGGGGATGTCGCTCAATTTTCCTGCCTCCAAGGTGAGCTTCCTGCTTTCGATTCCACTTCGTCGTCTCTGGACGTCTCGCGAGCTTCGAGCGTGCAAGCGCAGCTGCAGAAGCACGAAGGATGGCGACGAGCGCGTGCCAGAGGCATTTGGAAGAGACGATACCTCGAGTTCGGTTGCCATGACTGCATGCGGTCCTGTTTCGGCCTGGAAACCGAGAGATGTTGGTCCACGCTCCAGGCAAAAACCGACCGGACCCTGCGACGAAAGTGCAAAACGTTCTCTGCCACTCGAGAAACTCCGTACTTCACGCGACAGAGAACTGAACCCAGTAACTCCAGACACTCACCGAACTCGCCGAACTTCGGAAGAATCAATGCTACCTCGCTCCTTCAATCTACCTCGAAAAAAAAGAGGGAAAGGAGGAAGGAGAAAGATTATGCTTCGTTTCAGCTTTGGTCCGAGTGCGGCCGATGTTATGATCCAAAGGGCGAATCAAAGAGCGCAAAAAGCGCAGCGTCATGGCGTGCTCTCTGCGCTTGATAGGACGAGCCGGCGGAGGAGCGCGCACAGAGAGACTGCGAATACAGGCTGGTCCTATCAACTATACAGAGAGCGCGCCATGACGTTGTGCCTCTTTCGCTGTTTGATTGGCCCTTCGGCTCATAACATCGGCCGCGCTCGGACCTAAGCTGAAACGAAGTATAGGATTCTGTGATTTGCTTTTGAAGTCACGTGACACGCGCCAGCGGCTCTTCCGAGTTGTGTGGATGCCACCCCCTCACCGCTCCATGCCGAGCAGACAACGCGCCACGCCATTGCGCCCGCCGCCCGCCCGGCAACCGCGGGATACGATAGCCGCCTTCCGCTTACAAGCCCGGTGTAGAGCGCTAAGCACAAGAAACCGCACAGCGCGCAGAAGTTACTTACGTCATGGAAATAAAGCCGATTGTCTGATCGCTACATGGAACTTGTAGAAACCGACGTCCTCGTTATTCTTCACAGTCGAGGCACAGCATCGTAAGTTGTTTGCGGCGTATTCCCCAGTCCAAAGAGCTGCTGGGGGCCTTGTCAAGCGTCAGTTGAGCTCGACAAGTTGTGTGGTCTGAGACGGGGCGAGTTTCCTGTGTTTTGTACGTGCAGTCTCCGTTGTACGGCTGCGCATTACGCGATACGTCAATTCTGTACGTGCGAATCGAACTGTACAAACTACACCACTTCGTATTTACACCTGACGACGTTAACGCAGTCTTGGTTACGTTGTTGGAAGCATGAAGCGCAGTGGTTGGTGGGCCATGTGGTTGGTAGGCCAAGTTCAATTTTCATATCCATCCACCGCCAGAGTGATGCAGGGCCTTTTCGATAGCGGTATTGTACCAGAGGACTGGCGCCGAGCTCTGGTCACCCCTCTGCACAAAGGGAAAGGGAAGCCACAGGACGAGCCTAGACATTACCGCCCAGTTTCCATCACGTCGATTGCGTCCCGCACATTCGAACGAGTGATCAACAGTCAGCTTCTCGACTTCCTGGAAAGGTCAAACTGCCTTGCCGACTCTCAGCACGGCTTCCGCCCCAACCGTAGTTGCGAGACTGCTCTCGCCACAGTGACACATTTCGTGAGTAACCAAATGGACAATAGTATTTCTACGGACCTCATTCAACTCGACTTGAGCAATGCGTTCGATACGCTGGACATCAAGCTTCTTACGCGGAAGCTCGCTCAAACAGGCATTTGTGGTCCGCTTCTAGCGTGGCTCACAGGGTTCCTCCACGGCCACAGCCAGCGAGTCGTATACAAAGGTTCACGTTCCGCAGGATCCCCCGTTTTGTCGGGGGTTCCCCAGGGATTGGTACTTGGTCCCACCCTGTTTCTGCTTTACGTCAATGATATGCCTCGGAACGCCAAGTGCCTCCTCGTACAGTATGCCGACGATACGTCCATCGTGGCACCCATTTCGTCGCCCGCGGACTCCCGAAACCTTCAAGGCTACTTGTCTGAAATAGAAAGGTGGACACTGATGCAGCGTCTTCAGATAAGCGCGAGTAAAAGCAGCGTGATCCGCTTTTCAAACAACAGAAAGAATGGCACCCCTGTTTACACTGTATCCGGCTCTCCACTTGCCGTTTCTGATACTATATGCATCTTGGGTATTACATTCTCAAGGAATCTGGACTTTTCGGCCCATATTGCGGGTGTCGTATCCAAGGCAAGGCGGACACTGGGCTTCATATCGCGGGTGACGAGGCCGTGTGGAGCGGGAGCTCTGCGCGCGCTCTACACGGCACTCGTACTTCCAACAATGGAGTACTGTTCGGCCATCTGGTCCCCGTCCCAGCGGCACCTCAGGGAACGGCTCGAAAGTGTGCAACGCCGTGCAGCGCGGGCCATCTGCGGCCGGTCGCCAGGCACAGTGTACAACTCATACGGTGCACGTCTGGGTTTCCTTGGTTGGAGACCCCTTAGCGAGAGGCGACAGACCTCACGGGTGCGTGCACTGTGCCGGGTGCTCGACGGATCGCTCTCCGGGACTCCGTTGTTCTCCGCGGTGCGGGTAAACAAAAGAACTGGGCAGCCTGAGCCTCTCCGCGGCAGGACCACCCGCCACTGTGAATCCCTGCTCCCAGCGGCCATCAGAGATTTCCTGACCATCCCTCAATCCGCTCGTAGCCCTCTACCTTCATCAAGCGACGAGTCCAGGGAGCTGTGCAAGCTCTTCTCTCGCCGAGTCGCTTCAAGCTCCTGATGACGAACAGTGACTTTAACTATTATCTTTATGTGGATGTATGTGCTTGTTTTGTATGTTTTCCCTTAGTTCCCCCCCTCCCCCGTCTTCCACACTGTACGCGGCGGCCGGCTAGCAGGCGCATATGCGTAAGGGTTATCACCTTTCTGCCTAGCCCCGCACGCTGCCGCGTACAAGTCAACTCTTTGTGCAAATAAATTACAATTACAATTGCAATTACAATTAGATAGGCCGAAAGTGAAACAAACTGCTAAGTTACAATATATAACACCTGACAGTCTGGAGAGCTTTAGACGGGCACTGTCAAATACGGATTGAATGCAGTGTATGAAAAGGAAACTGTCGATGAGGCGTATAATACTTTTATCATTATTTTCAAAAAAACTTTACCAACAAAAATTTCCTTACAAGAAACTAAAAATATCACGGAACATTCGCAAGCCTTGGATTACACCAGATATCTTAGGTAAGATTCATATAAAAAATATCTTATACGACAAATTTATCAAAACAAGAGACCCAGTCAACCTTAAAATATTCAAGTCGTACCGTAATCAATTAACTAAGGAAATACGAAATGCAAGATCATGGTACCACTCTGATTCTTTTAGAGCAACTTTTGGGCGCACGGACCGTGTATGGAACATATTAAACTCGATACTTGCCCGTTCTGAGACGCACTGCCAAATTGACCATATATTTCATAATGGCGCACGGCTAACCCAATGTTCGTTGGCAGATGCCTTCAATGACTATTTTGTAGACCCGGTGAATATGAGTTCAACAGAAGACGCTTGCAAATATTTAAAATCTCGAAACAGTAGTTCTATTTTTTCATCCTGTTAATGAAGCTGAAGTAGTTTCCATTATTTCACAGTTAAAAAACAGCACCAGCTGTGACCCAGACGATGTCCAGATTAAACCGGTCAAATATGTTTCAGATATTATAGCCCCTTGCTTAACTTACATTTTTAATCTGAGCTTAACTAGCGGTATATTCCCCAAAAATACAAAAATAGCTAAAGTAACTGTGCTCTTTAAAAAGGAGATAAAAATAAAATAAGCAATTATCGACCAATTTCAATTTTACTGGTATTTTCAAAATGCATCGAAAAATTATTGCATTATCGCCTAGTAAGTTCTTCTGATAAATATTATTTATTGAGTTCTTCTCAATTTGGATTCCGAAAAAAAAGTCGACCGAGAAAGCACTACTTGAACAAAAAGAATGCGTTTTGCGAGAGTTTGAGAGGGGGCGCTTAAAGATAGGTGTATTTATAAACTTTACGAAGGCGTTCGATTATTTAGACCACAACATTCTTCTTAAAAAATTAGAATACCACGGTATTCGAGGAACTCCTTTAAAACTAATAGAATCATACTTGAAACACCGTAAACAGTACGTAAATATAGCTGGTTATAGTTCTGAAATCAAACATATTACCACCGGAGTCCCACGAGGCAGCATACTTGGACCTTTCCTTTTCAACATTTACATAAATGACATTATCAATATCAACTCCGTGACAAAATTCATCATCTATGCAGATGATACTCAGTGTCTTTTTCAGGTACAAACGGAAATGAGTTGATAGACAGGGCTAACATGGCTTTAGATGCAGCTTGAGGCTTGGGCATAGTGTAACTGCTTGAAGATCAATACTAATAAAACAAAAGCAGTACTTTTTCGGCCAAAGAATAAAATAATAGAATTAAACAAACACATTTTCTTGAATTCATGCCCAATAGAAATGCTTAGTTCTTTTAAGACCTTAGGAGTTCTCTTTTCAGAAAATATGTTATGGGACACACACGTACATAGTGTTATTTCAAGATTATCGCGTGTTATTGGACTAACACATCGTCATCAGTTTGTACTCCCAACCAGCGTTAAATTATTAATTTACAACTCATTGTTTTATTCCAGTCTAAGTTATTGCCACCTTGTTTGGGGCACTACCACGTTTACAAACCTAAAGAAACTATATTTGTTGCAGAAAAAAATGTTGAGAATTATTTCAAATGTTTCCTACCACTCTCACACTCAACAAATATTTGAACGCTTCCAAGTACTTGATATAAAACAACTATATAATTATAGGCTCACTTCCTCTTTTAAGTTGGAACAAAGAAGACACTCAAACTTCTTTTCTGAGTTAGCCTCCCTACAGTGCCGTATACCTACGTACACTACTCGACACGTCGAATGCTGGAAAGTATCTAAATGTAATAATAACTATGGGTATCAAATGTTAAAATACACGCTCCCGAAAGTACTAAATTGGCTAGAGGGAAAAAATTTAACATTGCAGAAATGTCTTTCTTTGAACTTCGCGGTGTGTTTTTAGATTTGAAACCATAAGAGTATGGTCTTACTGTTTGTGCTTTCAGACAGTGCTTGTATTTTGATTGTATAATTTCTCAATGTTTGCTCTTGTACCATTTTTTGCATCATCAAGTTGTATTTCATTGACAATAAGGGGGCCACGGGCTCGTCAAGCTGTCTAGACACAGCTTTTTTCCATGGTCTCCTCCATTGATGTATCATTGATGGAAATAAAATGCATTATTATAAGCACTTATTACCTCATGTCCTCTCTGCACATCTGTATCAGCAAAGGGCACAATAAGTGATGCAAGACTGACAATCGGCTGGTTCACCGAGCATGTAGCTTCCAGTGCCCTGTCAGTTAAGAGGGGAATGAAGTCTAAAGTTGGTATATAAAATCCGTCTACTGTCCTACTCTCAGCCATGCCGCCCTTGACCAATCCAGTCGTTGAGCTTTAAGCCAGGTTAAGCAATGACTGCCTCGTGCCACCGCGCGTGAAGGTGTCGGTAACGGAACAAAGCCGCATTTGTATCGACCCGCACCTGTGAGAAAACTGGTCCTGCCATAACCTCACACCTCGTCGAGGTAGAAAACTTTCGGGCCCTTTATTTCCTGTACTGTACAATGCCCCAGCAGGCACTACCTCTATTGAAAGGGGACGATCTTGACCTCCTCGATCAGAAGCGAAGACCCTTGCGGACATTCAGCGCCGTCTACTTTTCATAGATGTTGCTCCTTTCGACAAAATGTCTGTTGCGACAGCTGGAGCTAGTGAAAGAGCGGACACGATAGCTCTTCTCAGCGCACTCTGTTCTTCCTCAAGAGTGGCTAGTTCATCCAAGAACAGTGGAGTGGTGCTTGAGGGTCTGTGATCGCAGACCACCGGTCATAGCCCCACCGACAGCACCTACGTCACTCAGATGACAAGCATTTCACATGCATGACGTGGCTCCAAGCCATACTTACTGTGGCTGGCGACAACCCATAAAGGACATTCGCTGGCCCTCTAAACCACGCGGAGTGCAGTGCAGGAAGTGGAATGGCATCGGTTACCCAGTCGCTGTAGTTACCCAGAACTCTTAATGATTCACTGCTGTCTCGGCAAAGGTGGAGGCCCGCTCTTCGATGCACGTAGGTAGAAGCCATCAGCCGCAAGCATCGGACACCTGGAGTGGAAAATTTACGCCCATCAAAACAATACTCAAAAGAAGAGCGAACGAGCCGGTGAATTGCGAAAACATAAAAAGCAGGCACATATAGAAGTATTCCTGTTACCTCATCTCATGTTGAAGCATTAGTTTAGATAAAATGCATCAATAATGCCTGTCTCGCAGTGGCTTTTTGATCAAAATGTAGCAGAAAATACAACCTGTTGCATACTAAAGGAGAAGTAGAACAGAGAGGCACACTTATTTGTCGTCACTTCGACATGCACATTATGGAAGAGAGCAACTCTTCGCGATCAATCTGTAGCAAAACCGCAAAGCAGTTCTGCTGCAGGTGTGAATGTGCTACGAGGCAGAATACAAAATTGATGCAGGAAACGCCATCCCTAAATAAGTGGGCCAACCAGATGAACAGTAACATTAGCCGCCACAAATTAGACGCGCCGGGAGGTCTATTTGCGTCGTCTGATCTGTTTGTATTCTAGTAGCACGAGATGTTACAGGAACGATACTGCGATGTGGCTAATGTTGTGCAACGTTATGCAACGTGAAACAATGAAACAACGATATTACGAAAACGATATTGCCAAAACATTATTTCGAAACATCAACACCATGTTAGACAAGTGAGATGCAAGGTACACCACTTTTATGTATGTTACTGAATGTTGTTGCAGAAATGTTAGGGCAATATAATCCAAAAAACAACATGCCAATGTTTCCAAGGTAACATTAAGGAGATACATCTGTAATAACTTAAAAAAATGTTACAAAAACATCCCACAATTTGACAGGAACACACCTTTTGTACCTATTTTGCTGTCTACCTGGATGACATTGGTTTGTTTCATTTGATGTGTCAGAAACAATGGTACTTGAAACGCCCATTTTGTTGCACCCAACACTCGGCGAAACACCAGACCGCACTCTCGTATGACCAAAATTGATCGTTCTGCTCCCAGACAGCGCAGAGGGTCCTGAGGACGACCTCAGCTGGTCGAGACGTCTTCGTCGTCTTCGTCCCGACGAAGACGTTGTCGGAACGTCCTGAACTAGTCGGGACATTCTGGTCCTTTTCAAGACTTCTTGAGGACGTTTTCATGTTCCCTTATTTAGGAAGACTAAAAAAATTATTCTCCCGAATGATTTTCAATAGTCTAAAAGGTTTCCATGTCAGGAGGTGAAAACGAAACCAGGATGAGTACGAAACTAAGAATTCCTTAGAATTATTTCTACTGAAAATTATAATAAAAAGAAAAACTTCACTGCAAACTAAGTTACCTGAAAATTATCTTATGGTATGAAAATATGCATTCTGTTAGCGTTTAATACATATCATACCTCGGCCTTGTAAAAGCGGATGAATCCGTGTCCAGCGTGGGCGCGCCATTACTAATTGTAGTGAGGAAAAGTACAGGCTACACGGGAAATGGGAAATCGTTTTTTTTTCGACCGGTGGACTTGGAAATGACAGAAAACGGTAAAGCTCAGCAGTTAATATTTTTGTATTCATATTTCGGCTGCATTACGCAAGGAAAGGTTTTAACTTTAGGTAAAAGTGCGAAATAAACAGTAACATGGTGGAAAGCGCGGCTGCAGCACGCCATTTTCGCCGTCAGCTAAATCAAAGTGTTGATGCAACTCTTCATTTGCTCGCTGGTATTAGAGAGATTGTTGATGACAGTGGACAAAACTTCGAGCGATCTAAATGTTGCTGAAGGCGGCGGAGGAGAGAGTTCCGCTGATGAGGAACGCGGCGCTGGTTTGTGAGTTGAATTAGAAGTTGATTCAACGCTCCTGTCAAAATAACGGCAACATCGCCGAAGAAAATTTCATTTTGAGAGCCTGCGCTTTGTATAAAGCGCCGGCGCAGTTGAAGGCTCAGACCTGGAGGACTGCTTGGAGTTTCAAAAGGAAACTCCGGGAATGGGCAATTCATCATTCTGTCTCCCACACAATTGGCACCGCTCTTTGAGGCGCTCTCCGCAGTCAGTCCTGTTTATCGGCACTTCCGAGCTCTGCAAGAACGCCATTGGAAACGCCTCGAAGAACAATGCGTATCAGAAACATGGGCTCTGGCAAATACTGCCACTTCGGCTTGGCTGCTGGTTTGGAGGAGCTTCTGCGTAGCGATTCCCGGCTACCAGATCACCTCATCTTGAACTTCGCGAGGCACTCACTTGATGAAATGATGTTTTAGCGAACGGCCACGTTTCACCGAATGACACTTTAGCGAATAGTCGGCCGCCGCGAAACGGCGTTTAGGTGACAGTGGACATCTGTAATGTATGTTCACATCTTTGTAACACACCTGTTTACCACATCTTTGTAACACACCTGTTTACCACATCTTTGTAACACACCTGTAACACACCTGTTTGTATGTTCACATCTTTGTAACACACCTGTTTAGGTGTGTTTCGTATTCCTTGGTTGATTTTGGGGTGCTTGTCTGGTTCTAGAAGCGTAGCTGGTTATCTCCTGCACCCTCGTTCCGACGGTTCTTTGTTAGAAGTATGTCTGCTGATATCATGCGTCCTCGTTCTGAGGTTCTTTGTTGTCCAACCTTTTGTGTCTGATACGCTTGACCGTACCTAGGTTCTTTTTAGCCAAAACCCCGAGACTGGCGGAAAAAAGGACCACACAATACAAAGTTTCAAACACAGTTGAAAATCATTGGACAGAATATCGTGGTTTTATAGGGTACAGGGGCCCCGAAAACCAAAAGGAAGGAAAAAGGGAGAGGATGAACTTCTTTTTCCCGAACTCACATGAGAGAGGGAGGACATAGACCAATAGCACACCGGTATTGTTCTAACTCAAACAAAAGGGGGAGGGCGAAGATCTCTTAGCCCACCTCGGTGAAGTCCTGATACACATCACAAAAGATTTTCCAAAGGATTTTGTGTCAGACAGTTGTTGTACCGGAGTAATATAAGAAAGAACTGTTCAAAGGTTCGTGAATCTGCCTGGCGTGTTGTTCTCCCTTTCTTCCATCGTATTTCTCATAATCTAAAATCGGCCGGCAACCGTTATGGCATTTGCACTGTGTTCAAAAATGGTTTCAAAGTAAGTCGGTTGACCCCGTTCAACTCAGCCAGAACTGGATGTACGCAAAAACATAGAGAAAAAGATGTTGATTGCGTGTCGGGTATAGTTTACAAGATTACTTCTGCCTGTGGGTTATGTTGCATTGGACAAACGAAGCGGTGTTTGAATGATCGTTTAACTGAACACAAACGTTGTATTAGAAACGAAGATCAATATTCAGAAATGTCAAAACATGTGCTAGAATGTAATAATTGTGTACCTCGATGGAATTCCACATCGGCAGTGTTGACCGAGAGAGAGTATCATAAACGCTTGGTAAAAGAGTCCGTCACTATTATTAGTCACGGAAATGCAGTAAATAGGCCGCCTTTCAATTTGGACACGGAGTTGAAAAGATTTCTACAAATTTGATTGTTTGGAGGTCACCTTTACATCTGTGTAGGATGTTATTTGTACGGGTTTAAGTTTCACCCCTGCCCCTTTGTTTGGGGTGTGACGATTGTCGGGGATTGTTCGCCTTTCTCCATGTTCGATCTTTCCCCTAATGGGTCACCATCCCGCAGCCCTTTCTTTTGTGATGTGTATCAGGACCTCACCAAGGTGTGTAAAGTGATCTTCGCCCTCCTCCCTTTTGTTTGAGTTAGAACAGTACTGGTGTGCTATTGGAAAATGTCCTCCCTCTCTCTTGTGCGTTCGGGAAAAAAGTTCATCCTCTCCCTTTTTCCTTCCTTTTGGTTTTCGGGGCACCTGCAGCCTATAAAATCACGTGTTTTTTTGTGTAACAAATTTCAGCTGTGTTTGAGACTTGGTGTTGCGTTGTCCTTTTTTCCCCCAGTCTCGGGGTTTTGTCTAAAATGTTAAACCTTCACCAGCTTGTTTGCACCCTAACGTTGTCAAACCCCTTTGTGTTTGTGTCGCTTGGTCGTAGGTCTATTTAAGGACGTGACGGCGAAATACTTTCTTTTCTGCGTTTGGGATGTTGTGACTGTCCTACGTCCCTTCTTTTTTCTGGCTGCAGGGTTACCATGTCAGTTTTAAACTAGCTGGCCGGCACCCTTGCTTTAGTTCGTCTATTACACGCGGGTACTGGACCCTTTTACTTTGTGTAAAACAAGCGAAAGGGGAAAAAAGAAACGTGTTCTACACGAAGACATTGCACCCTATTCCATTTCTGTAAGACAAGGGCAAACGTATTCTCTCTGATACGGGGTCAACGTTGCAACGAGCGTTCCGATGACGAATCGCCCCCCTTGACGAGTGTTCCTGCGATGACAAAACCTCGTACGAGAGGGTCGGCGTGACCAGTTTTCCTCTGAGACGAGCGGGATCGTGACGAGTGGCTCGGTTCCCCTTTTTTGGGAAGGGCACTCGAGGGCTTGCACCGCGTCTAATTAATTGCCTGAATCCGTGTGGTGATTGTGTGAAGAAATATTTAAAGCAAATATCTATGTTGAGTGTGTAATGTCGTGCACAGGTCCCAGCAAGCGATGCTCGGTCACGAAGTTCAAGATTCGCGTTTATTTTTATTCTGGACGTTTATTTTTACTTCTATTATTTCGTCCTGCTTTGTTGTTTTTGAAAGGGCCTGTTCATTCTCACCCCGAACATGCGACTCTCGAACCTTCTGGGCTGAATTTTCGGGATGGTGACGCACGCTAGATAAGGAGCTGCGCGGGACCGCGTCGAGTCACTCTCGCGTCTCGCTTGCTGTTTCACCACCAAATCGCCGCCCGCTTTTCAGCTGTCTCGTCACTCGTATCTATTGTTTTTTTGGAACAAGTTCGCCGATTAAACTTTCAGTTTGAAGCATTCGCCGCTTCTGCGCTTGTCATTCGTGACATTTCTAGAAGAAATGTCCCGAATGACAAGAGCACAAAACATTTTTCGTCAGTCTTTTTGATTTTTTTTAACCATTTCACCGGAGCTTCGAAAAAACAAAAACATCGTAGCAGTTATTAAAAAAATCAAAACTGAGAAAACAAGCATACGACGTAATAAACACGTGTTTATAAATGCTTTTTTTCTGATGTAGAGGCAGAGATGTCAGAATGACGCAGTTGTCTAGTCCCTTCTTACTTTCGGCTTAAGCCTTCAATAGTTCAAATGGCTGTTTGATTTGGGCCTCACCCAACGCCTGAGATCCTCGTGAGGATGGGCAGACACTTACACAAAGCGCAATGCACGGGTAAATTCTCCTCTCACACAGACCAGAAAGGGATTTAACCCTTCCATGCACGAAAGAAGCATTCTCACAAAGGACACAATTACTGGGGGACGGGGGCTCACATTGGAGGCATAAGCTATCGATAATGATGGGGTAGAAAAATGCGCACGTCAAACATCTGTACGTATAAGTCAAAGACGAGAAAAATATCCTTTAAGGACACCTGTTTATTGCGTCGCGGTATAGATTTTTTTTTTGTGGCAATTTTAGGGTTCGGAGTTTTTGGTTTAAACCGATGAAAGCCGATAAAGTAGGCCGAATCCATTTTCGAAAATTCGGTTTTAACCGAAAAAGGTCAGTTTTTAGGTTCGACATTTTCAATCTATACCAAGAAAAACCGATAAAAATACGTCGAATCCATTTTCTACAATTCAGTTATAACCGGAAAAGGTCACTCTGACCTTCCAGTTGTACCACAGAGCAGTGGCGAAAAAGTGTAATGACAATGTCTATCGAAACATCTATCGAACGTGCCAATCACGACGCTTTGGTTTAATGTGCGCATCATCGATCGGAGCGTAAAGTCCGAAATGCCCCATGACTTCGCCATGTACGAGCGTGTTTTCAAACTCGTTGTAAGCAAGACTGACTTGATGCAAGCTCTGCATGTTGTGTTGTGCTTCAAAACGTCGCACCGTGTCTCTTTTGGCGGTCACAATTGGTTGATTGTCCGATTTTGGCTCAGGCAGCGCTTCATTTCCTGAGCCTGTCAGTGTCCAATGTTAACGTTGAGAGGGCATTCTCGAAGCTCAGAGTCATATTAACAGGAAAGAAAGAGTGCCGATCGAAGAAAAGAACCTGGGAAGGTACATGTCTGTGTCGCACTATAATAAGATCACGTAATCCTAATGTACAGAGGATGAAGATCCATGTTTTTTGGGCATAGGCTTCGTATCTGACTTGTTTGTCCCTTTGTGTTTTTTTTTCTTGTTTCTTGTACAGTTTCACACATTTGTCTAACAAAGTGTCCATTTCTTTTTCAATGTATTTGTGCCGTTATTCTTTGAGTAATCACAAATATCAGACCTACAAGGATCATCCGATCCGGTGTCCGTTGGTGTTTATTTTATGTTCACCGAAGAAAGTCGATAAACTTTTACGGGCATAAATATACACCGAAAAAAAAACGAAAATTTATTTTAATATAAACACCGAAAAAAGTATGACGAATTTCGAAAAAATAGAAACCGAAAACGTGGAACCCTAAATATATGTTATAATTGAGCGCAAGTTGAGAATGCACCAGAAGCTCCCACATACTCTCATTACTGCCAGTCAGGGTTCCTCCGCAATGCACAAATAGTCCGCTACCAAGGCGCACGTTGCGATGGCGTCTGGTGGAAGTCGGCGAATACTTGGTTGTTCTGTCCGTTTCTTTTAAAATTATTATTCCGTTGTATAGGGTATACAATAGCGCTTGATCCGTCAGTTTGTACTTGACCTTTGCGCTATTTTTTCTAGAATATTATGAATGGTATTGTTCACCTTCAACAAAGAGAAGACAGGCTGGACACAGCTGGAAAGCACACCTTTCTCCGAACTCCCCTCCACGCGCATCCTGGACTCCAACAGGGTCTTCTTTTGCCACAAGCCGAGCCGTCTCACCACTAGTCATGGCTACTGCCTTTCCTGGTTCGGCGCGCAAAAGACTCGATGATCTGACAGGTACGTGACGGTGTTTATTTTATGCACTCTTAAAGAAACAGTGAAATGAAAGACTGTATTTCGTAGGGGGACACGTATTTTACAGCAAAATAAAATGTACCTACAAAAAAAAAATTTTTTTTGCGCAGTATGTGCGCCATGAATGCAATTTAGGTTGAGGTAGACCTAAGCAAGAGGTGATTAGCTATAGCTAAGCACCAATGCTTAGTTCTCATCGGCTGAAGAGATGACTGAAGGGTGGAATCTTGTTGGTAAAATTGTTTCTCCGTGCCGTAATATACAATACAATACAATACAAACTTTATTCTCACCACAGATACATGTGGTGAATGGGAGGCCGGAGAAAAAGCTGCAGAAATGCAGCTTGACGAGCTCCGGACCCCCCACTCAGCAGCTATGACGGAGCACAAAAAACAAATAAAATGCGTTCAGAAATAAACAATGCAAATATAGTGCGCACATAAGGAATACATTCTTAAGTATTAAAATACAAATTGAGTATACTGCTGTTTGACATTTTCCCTACATCTATATTTTGATCACAATATTCATTCAACAAAGAAGGTAAAGCATAACGTATTGTTTGTTTTCCATAATTTGTCCTGCATTTCGGAATTTTCCAAGGTTGGTGATGTCTAAACGGGTAATAATTCTCTGTTTCTTTTAATTCAGATAGTTGAAGAATTGTACTGGAACGGCCGTATGTCGCATTTCTGTAAGCTATTGTTAAACGGTAGTTATAAATTTGCTGTATGTTAAGGATCTTATATAATTGAAACAATGATTCGGTGTGATGAATGTAAGAAACATCTGCTATTATTCGTATCACCTTTTTTTGTAATAAATGTATCATATTTAAATTTGAATCAGACGTATTTCCCCAGACGAGATTGCAATAACACAAATGTGAATAAAATAATGAGTTATATAAAACCCTTTTTACGCTTTTCGGTAGAACATGTCTGTGTTTGTTCATAATTCCTACAGATTTACCCAGTTTAGAGCAGAGCTTTCTTACGTGGTTAGTCCAGAGCATATTATCACAAAAAATAACTCCGAGTGTTTTAACACTATTTACAAATTCAATGTGCAAGGACCCAAAGTTGAGAGGATTGTATAATCTATCGCTCGAACCACGTGGGCGAAATATTATTGCTTTTGTTTTCGAGACATTAATAGTTAAACAATTTACTTCAGCCCATGTTTTTAATTTTATAAGAAACGCATTAGCTTTATTTATAAGACCCTCTTCGGATGAATCTGAAAAAAATACACTGGTGTCGTCTGCATAGATAATATATTTGCAACTTGAATCGAGTTTCACTATGTCATTTATATATAACAAAAAAGAAGTGGCCCGAGGATACTTCCCTGGGGAACTCCTGATAATATATTTAAAGGTGTTGATCTCTGATTTTTAATTTGCACAAATTGGGAGCGATGCTGTAAATATGACTTGATTAGTGTGAGTGGAAGGTCGCGAATGCCATAAGAAAATAATTTATCTAGCAGGATTAAATGATTTATGCAATCAAATGCTTTGCTGAAATCTAAAAACAACCCAAGCGTCAAAATTTTGTCTTCGAAATTTCTAAGTATGTGTTCTTTTTGGACTAATAAGGCTGTTTCTGTTGATCTATGTTTTCGGAATCCAAATTGACAATCAGTAATGAGCGAGTGCTTATCGCAGAAATTTATAATGCGGGAGTGAATAATCTTTTCTAACCCTTTTGAGAATACTGGAAGAATGGATATAGGACGGTAATTTCCTAACTCATTTTTGTTTCCTGATTTGAATAAAGCTACAACTTTCGCGGTTTGCATTTTTTTAGGAAAGATACCGGAAGATATTGCGAGGTTGTATATGTATGTTATATATGGGGCAATAATATCTACTACATATTTTACGGGTTTAATTTGTAAATCATCCGCATCACGACTGCCACTGTTACTCAGACACATAATAGAGGAACACACTTCAGTCTCATATGTGGGGTACATAAAGAGCGATTCCGAGATAGGCTTAATATTTTCTGACGCTTCATGATAATAAGAGTTGCTCCCGATATTCACAAAATGGTTGTTAAATACGTTTGCCAGGTTTGAGGCACTTAAGACCTCTCCATTATGTTTAAAATTTTCAAAACTTTCTGGCTTGTAAGACGTATTGAAAACACTATTTATACGTTTCCATAATATATCGGCCTTTTTTAGACACTCAGCATCAAATAGACTAGAATAATAAATTCTTTTAGACTTTCTAATTTCCGCTGTTAGTTGATTTCTGTATTCTTTGAAATTGACTAATGCCACTGCCTCACGTGTCACAAGAAATGTTTTATAAAGTTTATATTTTATACGCGTCTTCTTAAGGAGTGCAGTGGTCATCCAAGGCTTTCGTCCTTTTCGAGCAAGTTTAATAGTTTTATTTGGAAAACAAGAAAAATAAACCTGTTTAAATTTTTCCAAAAACGCGTTATATGCACTATCCACGTCTTTTGAGTTCAGTACATCGGTCCAATCAGTGGCCAATAATTTCTGCCTAAATGCATCTAGTGTAAGTGGTGTAATGTTTTGGAAAGTCATAGAATTTGTGTCACGCTTATGTACCTCTCGTGTTGTGTCAGCTAGCATAAATATGGGTAGATGGTCACTAATATCTGAGCTTATTACGCCAGCTTTGATCTTTTCCTTCTCATAGTTTGTAATAAAAAGATCAATTAATGTTGATGTAGAAAGTGTAGTGCGTGTGGGATGAGTAATTACATTAACAAAATTGTTCGCCGTTAACAATAATAACAAGTCGGCCGCGTTGGGGCTATTTTCTAACAAATTAATATTTAAATCACCACCAATAAAAAGAACATATTTGCTTTCGTTTGCGTGACACAGCAGTTTATCTAGAAATGTCAAAAATCGTGCCACGTTCCCGCTGGGCGGACGATATATAACAGCAAAAATATAGAAGTCCCGTTTTATACACAATATTTCATAGTCATCAGTAACAGATGTGTATTCAGGAACATTTTCGAAATTATCATTCGCGACAAGCATAGCAACACCACCCCCCCCTCCCGGAAACACGATTTTGATAAAAATGATTATACTGGGGGAGAATAAAAAAATCAGTTTCATCTCTGTACCAAGTTTCCGTGAACATTATAACATCGAACGAGCATTTACATGACTCAAAAAGAAACATAAGGTCGTCTATCTTAGATCTGGCTGATCTAACATTCAGGTGAAAAAGTTTCAAGAGTTTACTTGTTTTATTTGTTTCGTTACAAATATCTTGCGGAAGAAACAAATCGTTGTCTGCCATTTCCTAGCAGAAAAAAAACAACAATAAAATGGAAAACGCTTATCCTACAATTTTGGCTTAACAAATCTTGTCGAGATCACCGTCGTGTTCTATCGATACGATATCTGCGGTTTCAGATCTACGGGCCCAAATCTTGCTGTTTCGCACCCACACGTATTTCCATCCCGCGTCTCGCTTTTTTGCAGTGGCCTTTCCAAGTAGTTTCTTCAAGGTCGGGCACAAATGCTCGTTTACAAAGACCGGGGTGTCAGTCGATAATCCGAAGTCTTTGTTCGTGAGTCGCTTTTTCCTGGCTTTTGCAAGCACCTTTTCGCGTTTCTCTCTTCGCACGAACTGCACGATAATATTTTGCTTGTTTAGTTCTCGTGTGCGGACACGGTGACAGATTTCAACATCTTCTTTATCAATCGGTTCGCCAATTAGTTCACCAAGCTTGCACAAAGTTGCATGAAGATCCTCGTTTTCAATAACTGCCATTCCTTTGATCTCTAGGTTGTAGGCGCGAGAGTGCTGTTCACATTGAACAATGCTCATACGGTTTGCTTTCACATCCCCCTCAAGGGCGTGACACCTCGCTCGAAGCTCATCATTTTCTTTTTTAACGCAGAATCTGTCTCGACTCCGCTTGCAAGTTTCTTCTTCATGTTCTCAAATTCAGCATTTATAAAATCCATACTAGACTTCACTTCCCGTATATCTGAACGGAGGTCACGAATTTCATTGCGAAAGTCCCTCTCTATCGTTTCCCTCAACGATTTCCACTCGGCCCTCATCTCATCCCGAAATTCTGCGAAAAGGCGCGTAAGGTCCTTCGCCATTGGGTGGGTTACACCTTATCGTGAACAACAACACAAATTGGCAGCAGCGACGGCAAGTTTTCTAAATGTTCGGGTATTTTATATAGTAAATCACCAACCTGCAAAGTAGCGCAGTTTTAGAAAGATGCGTGGACTGCCGTCGCGGCTGCCAAGTGATGAGCGATGCAAGGATCCTCTTCTTATAGAGCAGACGACAGCAGCGGCCTCATGCAGCGGTCAGTTGGTATCGTAGACGTCCGAGGGAAGGCAGCAGCGGTGACGGAGCGTATCCAGCCAGGCACAGGATCGTGGGCTGTCGACGATTGCAGGGGTAGCGTTATCAACCAGAACAGGCGATTGAAGCAGTCTGCAAAGTAGCGCAGTTTTAGAAAGATGCGTGGACTGCCGTCGCGGCTGCCAAGTGATGAGCGATGCAAGGATCCTCTTCTTATAGAGCAGACGACAGCAGCGGCCTCATGCAGCGGTCAGTTGGTATCGTAGACGTCCGAGGGGAAGGCAGCAGCGGTGACGGAGCGTATCCAGCCAGGCACAGGATCGTGGGCTGTCGACGATTGCAGGGGTAGCGTTATCAACCAGAACAGGCGATTGAAGCAGTCTGCAAAGTAGCGCAGTTTTAGAAAGATGCGTGGACTGCCGTCGCGGCTGCCAAGTGATGAGCGATGCAAGGATCCTCTTCTTATAGAGCAGACGACAGCAGCGGCCTCATGCAGCGGTCAGTTGGTATCGTAGACGTCCGAGGGAAGGCAGCAGCGGTGACGGAGCGTATCCAGCCAGGCACAGGATCGTGGGCTGTCGACGATTGCAGGGGTAGCGTTATCAACCAGAACAGGCGATTGAAGCAGTCTGCAAAGTAGCGCAGTTTTAGAAAGATGCGTGGACTGCCGTCGCGGCTGCCAAGTGATGAGCGATGCAAGGATCCTCTTCTTATAGAGCAGACGACAGCAGCGGCCTCATGCAGCGGTCAGTTGGTATCGTAGACGTCCGAGGGGAAGGCAGCAGCGGTGACGGAGCGTATCCAGCCAGGCACAGGATCGTGGGCTGTCGACGATTGCAGGGGTAGCGTTATCAACCAGAACAGGCGATTGAAGCAGTCTGCAAAGTAGCGCAGTTTTAGAAAGATGCGTGGACTGCCGTCGCGGCTGCCAAGTGATGAGCGATGCAAGGATCCTCTTCTTATAGAGCAGACGACAGCAGCGGCCTCATGCAGCGGTCAGTTGGTATCGTAGACGTCCGAGGGGAAGGCAGCAGCGGTGACGGAGCGTATCCAGCCAGGCACAGGATCGTGGGCTGTCGACGATTGCAGGGGTAGCGTTATCAACCAGAACAGGCGATTGAAGCAGTCTGCAAAGTAGCGCAGTTTTAGAAAGATGCGTGGACTGCCGTCGCGGCTGCCAAGTGATGAGCGATGCAAGGATCCTCTTCTTATAGAGCAGACGACAGCAGCGGCCTCATGCAGCGGTCAGTTGGTATCGTAGACGTCCGAGGGGAAGGCAGCAGCGGTGACGGAGCGTATCCAAGGTATATGTATATGGTAGCGAAGCTTCCATAGAAGCCCATAGGCGCAAAGATGGCGGCTCATGGGGCGCAGCGCCATCTGTGAGATGTGCGGCATTGTCATTAGTCATGCTCGCCTGTGACGTGCAGGAAGTGACGCTTTGTTAAAAATAAACACAGACGCAATTTCCTCATGATCGTGACGTCACGATTGTTTTTGGCGCGAAACTTAAATTTTCGCCGGTGGCGCGAAATTGAAATGTTTTTTTTAGATGTTCTACATGCCTGCGCAAGTATCGTCCTTCATACCTTGCTTCCCGCGTCATAGCCTTGTTTGTTTCGATCACTCCCATGTAATTTCACTTGCAAGAAAACCTGTTTTTTATCAGTTCTGGGAACCACCAATAAGTTACTATCCTTTTCTAAGCAGGGTGTTACAGCACGCCTATGAAGGCATACTTATTGTCCCTCTGGCTTGTTTGCCAAGAAAGACAAAACGGCACAAGCTTGGTTTACACAGTTTATTATATACAAACTTAGAACACCACCACAGGACACGTAAATATAGAGATTTGGTGTCGAAAACATAGTGAAAGGAGGTTTGGAGAACTCCATACACGCACTTAATGACCTTGCTTAATACTCTCAACAGAAGGCACGTTTACGCATTTATCTTGCACTGTTCACATTGAGAGCTCGTAACTAGATTTAACCATATCAATCACAGGTGGAAGTGCGGGGCCATGCATGTCTTTTGCATTTGAATGTCCACATGAATTAATGCTTCAAGAGATTTAAAATTGAGACCTTTCGTTATAGTACATGCGCTCGCCACAAACATATTGTGCTCCACAGCTTGACTGTCTATGTGACCGCAGGTACGCAAGAAACTGCCACAAATTGACAGGAAAAAAAAGCATTAGAAAAAGGTTATGAATTTGCTCTGTTGCGAATTGTTAGCACCATACTGACTCACTGATTTACCTTTCATCGCAGTTTGATCTGCTTTTGTATACCTCAAACAACCAAACATTAATCCAGGTTTATATTTCAAGTCGTCACACTGCACAAGTACACATCGAAACCAACGCTTGTTCTCACACTCTTCAATCGTGCACAGGGTTGCGCAGTGTGTGTAGGGTGTCGCCAACCTTGAAAACCTAAAATTCTCAAGTAATTCGGGTTATATTGAAAGGACAGGGTAATCTCAAGGAAACCATAAAAAAGTTTCAAGTTAGTAAGAATGATAAATGAAAGTGCAACGGCAGCGTGCAACGAAGCCCGATGATTGCACGTTGGTGCCGCTGCACTGAATAACGTTGCTCGACACATCATTAGACAGCGCAGGCCACGAAGTACTCCCTGAACCGAAGTAACGGTCAACATTTTATTGAATTAGTCAGGAAAGCCTTGGGAAAATTTGGGAATTTAGAATAAGTGATTTGGTAGACACCCTGTCCAGTCATTCGAGTGGGCGACGTAGAAAAGGAGGTCTCGCAAAATATTGGCAGGTGTTCCCCCATGAGCAAAAAAATAGCCAAGTGGCTGCTTCCATGGCCTCCGAATACCTTTAGCCATAAACACAAGAGCTTTGTTTGCGAGGTTATGGCCTCTTGCAGTGCTACTTTCTTCGGACCCTTCAAACCTGTCCACAGAAGGGTTGTAGGAGAGCTCTTTCGTGACGTGCATCTCGTCAAAGACAATGATACATGGCTTGTCTTCTGGTGAAAAAGAAGCTGCACGTCTTTTGACAAGTTCGAAAACTTATGGGTAAAAACCAACTCTCAGGGGAACACGCTAAAGCCAAAGCTGTAACGACCTATAACGGATGGGAACCTCAACAATTGCCTACAGTAACGGTAACCCTTAGGGCTGTGAAAGTACAAGGCAAAGGCTTTGTCCTGGCTGCACCACCACCTGCCGAACCTGCTTGCATGGCTCATCTTCAGCTGAGCTTCCACAAGGGCAGCAACGGCTGGAGACACAAGGCTACGTACACTTTCAACTATCTCAGTGACAGTCAGCATTTGCCGCCGTCGCTGCAGTCGTTGCTGGAGTCTCTTGTTGTGCTTCCGAAGGTGTCGAAGTTCGGCCCTCAACACGTCCATCTTCCCCTTGCCCTTGGTACGGGTGGCACAGGATCCTTCAAGGGGAAAGCAAAAGCAATTATGAAACGCTTTGAAAAACAATGAAAGGAGCAATGCACCTCCACTGTAGAAAATGTGGAAGTACAAGTAAGCTTTGTGCATCATCACAGATACCTACGTTGGTGAGAAACTGCAGAAGGCGAAGTCACCGAAGCATCATAATCAGTAGGGGAAGGTTCGGGCGCCCACACGTTGTTTTCTTCATAAGGAAGACCATGTCCATCCATCACGTATGTATGATCCACTACAAAAAACAAAACAAAGAAAACAAAGAGACAGAGTGGTTGTAAAAAGCTGAACCAGCTGTAGCCGGTCAAGTATTATGCGACAAAGTAATCTTCAAAGACTGTCCTTAACAATGCACTTTATCAAAACTTACCATGAACTCTGGTTGGAGGGCTAGTCTTCGCGCTACAGGTCCGAGCCGTGAGAATGCTCCCCACATCTGCAAAGCAATGACGCAAATAAAAAATCTGTCAAAAATATCAGTCATTGCATTGTTTCAGGATGTTCCTGCGATATGTGCCAAGCTAGATTAAAAACATGGCCATACATGTTTTCCACGTTTACCAAGAAAGCACAAGTACTGGGAACACACTCTATCATAGAAAGGATGGCTACTACGCGAGTTCGAAATATATAAGAAACATGGCCTGCAACACTTCTCCGCCAGTATGCAATTGCCTTTACCTTGTTCCGTAGTGAGGTGCGTGTGACACCGTGATGATGTGGGCGCACCGATGCAACTGCTGCTGGCCGATGTGGGCTCGCCCTCGCTGAGGAATTGTCCAGGGTTGCTGCTCTGGACGACATCTCCGGCACCTATGCAAAGTTAATTTGCAAAGTTAAGCACACATGTTATGTACACTAAAACAGTTCCTTGTATCTGCATGTGAAATACCTTCTGAATAAGCTTATATTCTCAGTAATAATGAAAACAAGATTTCGTGCTAACCTTCAGTGGTCAATATGCTGGTATGGCATCACGACGGAGCCTTCCTGGATAAAGACACGCAGACGGCTTGAAGTGCCTGGAGCATACCGCCCGTTCACGCAGCTGCTGTGGTGTCTTGTTCTGTAGGCTTGTGTTCCGGCAGAACTGAACCCAGACCCTCCGCCTGAATGAGAAGCAGTGTATTACTTTACATACTCTTGGCTAAACTGCGCAGGCCGAAATGCGTTAGTGGACATTTAAGAAAGAAACAAGATTAAACAATAATGTTAGCGATAAACTGGTGACATCATTGTACCTGGTCTCCCGTCTGGGTCCAGCGAACGCCATGAGCGCGGAGCACACTTCTGTGTCCTTGAGGTTGGATAGGTTCACAACGCAGACGATTACATTACGAGATTCTTGAGCACATCCACAGCAAGTAGACCAGATAGTCGCCAACATGTTAGAAGGACGACACCAACCACGTTTCAAGCAGTACGGATGTTTTAGTGTTATTCACACCATAACATGAAAGTTGGTTAAAACTGAAATGTTCAGTCATTGTTTCTTATGAGGTTTTTGTGGTTACGCAGCCGTTCAGCAGAGGCCACGCAAATCTGCCACTAATATCTAAGATTAGTTCCGTTTCGCGCAGCTTGGAACGAAGACTGGGCCCAAAAACGCTCGATCAACGGGTGCCTATTACTAAATGAGCATGCATGAGGGCCCATAGAAAAGGTCAAAAGCTTACCAGACATCACCGGACAATGGACATCGCACATAGTTGCAGCGGACACAGCTGCTACAAGTTTCACCTTGCAGAGTCCACAGGAAAACGATGAAGTGTGATGCCAGCGGTGCAGTCATCACTTGGGCGTCGCGCTACCGAGCAGCGTCCCTTTACATGCGGCAGGCTCATCGTCCCGACGAACGGAGCCGTGAACGCGCCCGGCGGGCCCTCGACGACAAAACCCGGAATAGGCGCAATAGGCTTTAAGCTTTAACCAGTACAAACCGTTCTGCACTCGGATAAGTGGGGAAACTTAAGACCACAAATCGTAAAACGTTTGAAAACTGAGTTTGACGGTAGCTACAGAAATGCAGGCACACTGGCAAACGCACACAATGCAAACACGAGGCGTATTCAGGACTGCGAACTTCGGCCGACGGCGTAAACACCCGTAATAGCGACGTTGTAGAGGTCGCAACAAGTGTGTACAACATAATACATATTAAACACTAACTAAAGAATTCACCCAACTGAACATGCTTAAACTAAGTTATTATAAATAAATAACACTTTTATTTAAAATAAACTTAGTTAAACACCGAAAATGTGTCTTTAATATTTTATCAGCTTAGTGTTTTGCCGCGCAAAACACAGTCGCGCTGCGGTAGCGCGGCTTCCAGGGTGATGACGCTGACGATTGGTTTTGGGCCGCTTTTTTGCTCTACTTTCGCGACCCATATGAATTGACCTTGGCGTATCCAGCCAGGCACAGGATCGTGGGCTGTCGACGATTGCAGGGGTAGCGTTATCAACCAGAACAGGCGATTGAAGCAGTCTGCAAAGTAGCGCAGTTTTCGAAAGATGCGTGGACTGCCGTCGCGGCTGCCAAGTGATGAGCGATGCAAGGATCCTCTTCTTATAGAGCAGACGACAGCAGCGGCCTCATGCAGCGGTCAGTTGGTATCGTAGACGTCCGAGGGGAAGGCAGCAGCGGTGACGGAGCGTATCCAGCCAGGCACAGGATCGTGGGCTGTCGACGATTGCAGGGGTAGCGTTATCAACCAGAACAGGCGATTAAAGCAGTCTGCAAAGTAGCGCAGTTTTCGAAAGATGCGTGGACTGCCGTCGCGGCTGCCAAGTGATGAGCGATGCAAGGATCCTCTTCTTATAGAGCAGACGACAGCAGCGGCCTCATGCAGCGGTCAGTTGGTATCGTAGACGTCCGAGGGGAAGGCAGCAGCGGTGACGGAGCGTATCCAGCCAGGCACAGGATCGTGGGCTGTCGACGATTGCAGGGGTAGCGTTATCAACCAGAACAGGCGATTGAAGCAGTCTGCAAAGTAGCGCAGTTTTCGAAAGATGCGTGGACTGCCGTCGCGGCTGCCAAGTGATGAGCGATGCAAGGATCCTCTTCTTATAGAGCAGACGACAGCAGCGGCCTCATGCAGCCGTCAGTTGGTATCGTAGACGTCCGAGGGGAAGGCAGCAGCGGTGACGGAGCGTATCCAGCCAGGCACAGGATCGTGGGCTGTCGACGATTGCAGGGGTAGCGTTATCAACCAGAACAGGCGATTGAAGCAGTCTGCAAAGTAGCGCAGTTTTCGAAAGATGCGTGGACTGCCGTCGCGGCTGCCAAGTGATGAGCGATGCAAGGATCCTCTTCTTATAGAGCAGACGACAGCAGCGGCCTCATGCAGCGGTCAGTTGGTATCGTAGACGTCCGAGGGGAAGGCAGCAGCGGTGACGGAGCGTATCCAGCCAGGCACAGGATCGTGGGCTGTCGACGATTGCAGGGGTAGCGTTATCAACCAGAACAGGCGATTGAAGCAGTCTGCAAAGTAGCGCAGTTTTCGAAAGATGCGTGGACTGCCGTCGCGGCTGCCAAGTGATGAGCGATGCAAGGATCCTCTTCTTATAGAGCAGACGACAGCAGCGGCCTCATGCAGCGGTCAGTTGGTATCGTAGACGTCCGAGGGGAAGGCAGCAGCGGTGACGGAGCGTATCCAGCCAGGCACAGGATCGTGGGCTGTCGACGATTGCAGGGGTAGCGTTATCAACCAGAACAGGCGATTGAAGCAGTCTGCAAAGTAGCGCAGTTTGAGAAAGATGCGTGGACTGCCGTCGCGGCTGCCAAGTGATGAGCGATGCAAGGATCCTCTTCTTATAGAGCAGACGACAGCAGCGGCCTCATGCAGCGGTCAGTTGGTATCGTAGACGTCCGAGGGGAAGGCAGCAGCGGTGACGGAGCGTATCCAGCCAGGCACAGGATCGTGGGCTGTCGACGATTGCAGGGGTAGCGTTATCAACCAGAACAGGCGATTGAAGCAGTCTGCAAAGTAGCGCAGTTTTCGAAAGATGCGTGGACTGCCGTCGCGGCTGCCAAGTGATGAGCGATGCAAGGATCCTCTTCTTATAGAGCAGACGACAGCAGCGGCCTCATGCAGCGGTCAGTTGGTATCGTAGACGTCCGAGGGGAAGGCAGCAGCGGTGACGGAGCGTATCCAGCCAGGCACAGGATCGTGGGCTGTCGACGATTGCAGGGGTAGCGTTATCAACCAGAACAGGCGATTGAAGCAGTCTGCAAAGTAGCGCAGTTTTCGAAAGATGCGTGGACTGCCGTCGCGGCTCGCCAAGTGATGAGCGATGCAAGGATCCTCTTCTTATAGAGCAGACGACAGCAGCGGCCTCATGCAGCGGTCAGTTGGTATCGTAGACGTCCGAGGGGAAGGCAGCAGCGGTGACGGAGCGTATCCAGCCAGGCACAGGATCGTGGGCTGTCGACGATTGCAGGGGTAGCGTTATCAACCAGAACAGGCGATTGAAGCAGTCTGCAAAGTAGCGCAGTTTTCGAAAGATGCGTGGACTGCCGTCGCGGCTGCCAAGTGATGAGCGATGCAAGGATCCTCTTCTTATAGAGCAGACGACAGCAGCGGCCTCATGCAGCGGTCAGTTGGTATCGTAGACGTCCGAGGGGAAGGCAGCAGCGGTGACGGAGCGTATCCAGCCAGGCACAGGATCGTGGGCTGTCGACGATTGCAGGGGTAGCGTTATCAACCAGAACAGGCGATTGAAGCAGTCTGCAAAGTAGCGCAGTTTTCGAAAGATGCGTGGACTGCCGTCGCGGCTGCCAAGTGATGAGCGATGCAAGGATCCTCTTCTTATAGAGCAGACGACAGCAGCGGCCTCATGCAGCGGTCAGTTGGTATCGTAGACGTCCGAGGGGAAGGCAGCAGCGGTGACGGAGCGTATCCAGCCAGGCACAGGATCGTGGGCTGTCGACGATTGCAGGGGTAGCGTTATCAACCAGAACAGGCGATTGAAGCAGTCTGCAAAGTAGCGCAGTTTTCGAAAGATGCGTGGACTGCCGTCGCGGCTGCCAAGTGATGAGCGATGCAAGGATCCTCTTCTTATAGAGCAGACGACAGCAGCGGCCTCATGCAGCGGTCAGTTGGTATCGTAGACGTCCGAGGGGAAGGCAGCAGCGGTGACGGAGCGTATCCAGCCAGGCACAGGATCGTGGGCTGTCGACGATTGCAGGGGTAGCGTTATCAACCAGAACAGGCGATTGAAGCAGTCTGCAAAGTAGCGCAGTTTTCGAAAGATGCGTGGACTGCCGTCGCGGCTGCCAAGTGATGAGCGATGCAAGGATCCTCTTCTTATAGAGCAGACGACAGCAGCGGCCTCATGCAGCGGTCAGTTGGTATCGTAGACGTCCGAGGGGAAGGCAGCAGCGGTGACGGAGCGTATCCAGCCAGGCACAGGATCGTGGGCTGTCGACGATTGCAGGGGTAGCGTTATCAACCAGAACAGGCGATTGAAGCAGTCTGCAAAGTAGCGCAGTTTTAGAAAGATGCGTGGACTGCCGTCGCGGCTGCCAAGTGATGAGCGATGCAAGGATCCTCTTCTTATAGAGCAGACGACAGCAGCGGCCTCATGCAGCGGTCAGTTGGTATCGTAGACGTCCGAGGGGAAGGCAGCAGCGGTGACGGAGCGTATCCAGCCAGGCACAGGATCGTGGGCTGTCGACGATTGCAGGGGTAGCGTTATCAACCAGAACAGGCGATTGAAGCAGTCTGCAAAGTAGCGCAGTTTTAGAAAGATGCGTGGACTGCCGTCGCGGCTGCCAAGTGATGAGCGATGCAAGGATCCTCTTCTTATAGAGCAGACGACAGCAGCGGCCTCATGCAGCGGTCAGTTGGTATCGTAGACGTCCGAGGGGAAGGCAGCAGCGGTGACGGAGCGTATCCAGCCAGGCACAGGATCGTGGGCTGTCGACGATTGCAGGGGTAGCGTTATCAACCAGAACAGGCGATTGAAGCAGTCTGCAAAGTAGCGCAGTTTTCGAAAGATGCGTGGACTGCCGTCGCGGCTGCCAAGTGATGAGCGATGCAAGGATCCTCTTCTTATAGAGCAGACGACAGCAGCGGCCTCATGCAGCGGTCAGTTGGTATCGTAGACGTCCGAGGGGAAGGCAGCAGCGGTGACGGAGCGTATCCAGCCAGGCACAGGATCGTGGGCTGTCGACGATTGCAGGGGTAGCGTTATCAACCAGAACAGGCGATTGAAGCAGTCTGCAAAGTAGCGCAGTTTTCGAAAGATGCGTGGACTGCCGTCGCGGCTGCCAAGTGATGAGCGATGCAAGGATCCTCTTCTTATAGAGCAGACGACAGCAGCGGCCTCATGCAGCGGTCAGTTGGTATCGTAGACGTCCGAGGGGAAGGCAGCAGCGGTGACGGAGCGTATCCAGCCAGGCACAGGATCGTGGGCTGTCGACGATTGCAGGGGTAGCGTTATCAACCAGAACAGGCGATTGAAGCAGTCTGCAAAGTAGCGCAGTTTTCGAAAGATGCGTGGACTGCCGTCGCGGCTGCCAAGTGATGAGCGATGCAAGGATCCTCTTCTTATAGAGCAGACGACAGCAGCGGCCTCATGCAGCGGTCAGTTGGTATCGTAGACGTCCGAGGGGAAGGCAGCAGCGGTGACGGAGCGTATCCAGCCAGGCACAGGATCGTGGGCTGTCGACGATTGCAGGGGTAGCGTTATCAACCAGAACAGGCGATTGAAGCAGTCTGCAAAGTAGCGCAGTTTTAGAAAGATGCGTGGACTGCCGTCGCGGCTGCCAAGTGATGAGCGATGCAAGGATCCTCTTCTTATAGAGCAGACGACAGCAGCGGCCTCATGCAGCGGTCAGTTGGTATCGTAGACGTCCGAGGGGAAGGCAGCAGCGGTGACGGAGCGTATCCAGCCAGGCACAGGATCGTGGGCTGTCGACGATTGCAGGGGTAGCGTTATCAACCAGAACAGGCGATTGAAGCAGTCTGCAAAGTAGCGCAGTTTTCGAAAGATGCGTGGACTGCCGTCGCGGCTGCCAAGTGATGAGCGATGCAAGGATCCTCTTCTTATAGAGCAGACGACAGCAGCGGCCTCATGCAGCGGTCAGTTGGTATCGTAGACGTCCGAGGGGAAGGCAGCAGCGGTGACGGAGCGTATCCAGCCAGGCACAGGATCGTGGGCTGTCGACGATTGCAGGGGTAGCGTTATCAACCAGAACAGGCGATTGAAGCAGTCTGCAAAGTAGCGCAGTTTTAGAAAGATGCGTGGACTGCCGTCGCGGCTGCCAAGTGATGAGCGATGCAAGGATCCTCTTCTTATAGAGCAGACGACAGCAGCGGCCTCATGCAGCGGTCAGTTGGTATCGTAGACGTCCGAGGGGAAGGCAGCAGCGGTGACGGAGCGTATCCAGCCAGGCACAGGATCGTGGGCTGTCGACGATTGCAGGGGTAGCGTTATCAACCAGAACAGGCGATTGAAGCAGTCTGCAAAGTAGCGCAGTTTTCGAAAGATGCGTGGACTGCCGTCGCGGCTGCCAAGTGATGAGCGATGCAAGGATCCTCTTCTTATAGAGCAGACGACAGCAGCGGCCTCATGCAGCGGTCAGTTGGTATCGTAGACGTCCGAGGGGAAGGCAGCAGCGGTGACGGAGCGTATCCAGCCAGGCACAGGATCGTGGGCTGTCGACGATTGCAGGGGTAGCGTTATCAACCAGAACAGGCGATTGAAGCAGTCTGCAAAGTAGCGCAGTTTTCGAAAGATGCGTGGACTGCCGTCGCGGCTGCCAAGTGATGAGCGATGCAAGGATCCTCTTCTTATAGAGCAGACGACAGCAGCGGCCTCATGCAGCGGTCAGTTGGTATCGTAGACGTCCGAGGGGAAGGCAGCAGCGGTGACGGAGCGTATCCAGCCAGGCACAGGATCGTGGGCTGTCGACGATTGCAGGAGTAGCGTTATCAACCAGAACAGGCGATTGAAGCAGTCTGCAAAGTAGCGCAGTTTTAGAAAGATGCGTGGACTGCCGTCGCGGCTGCCAAGTGATGAGCGATGCAAGGATCCTCTTCTTATAGAGCAGACGACAGCAGCGGCCTCATGCAGCGGTCAGTTGGTATCGTAGACGTCCGAGGGGAAGGCAGCAGCGGTGACGGAGCGTATCCAGCCAGGCACAGGATCGTGGGCTGTCGACGATTGCAGGGGTAGCGTTATCAACCAGAACAGGCGATTGAAGCAGTCTGCAAAGTAGCGCAGTTTTAGAAAGATGCGTGGACTGCCGTCGCGGCTGCCAAGTGATGAGCGATGCAAGGATCCTCTTCTTATAGAGCAGACGACAGCAGCGGCCTCATGCAGCGGTCAGTTGGTATCGTAGACGTCCGACGGGAAGGCAGCAGCGGTGACGGAGCGTATCCAGCCAGGCACAGGATCGTGGGCTGTCGACGATTGCAGGGGTAGCGTTATCAACCAGAACAGGCGATTGAAGCAGTCTGCAAAGTAGCGCAGTTTTCGAAAGATGCGTGGACTGCCGTCGCGGCTGCCAAGTGATGAGCGATGCAAGGATCCTCTTCTTATAGAGCAGACGACAGCAGCGGCCTCATGCAGCGGTCAGTTGGTATCGTAGACGTCCGAGGGGAAGGCAGCAGCGGTGACGGAGCGTATCCAGCCAGGCACAGGATCGTGGGCTGTCGACGATTGCAGGAGTAGCGTTATCAACCAGAACAGGCGATTGAAGCAGTCTGCAAAGTAGCGCAGTTTTAGAAAGATGCGTGGACTGCCGTCGCGGCTGCCAAGTGATGAGCGATGCAAGGATCCTCTTCTTATAGAGCAGACGACAGCAGCGGCCTCATGCAGCGGTCAGTTGGTATCGTAGACGTCCGAAGGGAAGGCAGCAGCGGTGACGGAGCGTATCCAGCCAGGCACAGGATCGTGGGCTGTCGACGATTGCAGGGGTAGCGTTATCAACCAGAACAGGCGATTGAAGCAGTCTGCAAAGTAGCGCAGTTTTAGAAAGATGCGTGGACTGCCGTCGCGGCTGCCAAGTGATGAGCGATGCAAGGATCCTCTTCTTATAGAGCAGACGACAGCAGCGGCCTCATGCAGCGGTCAGTTGGTATCGTAGACGTCCGAGGGGAAGGCAGCAGCGGTGACGGAGCGTATCCAGCCAGGCACAGGATCGTGGGCTGTCGACGATTGCAGGGGTAGCGTTATCAACCAGAACAGGCGATTGAAGCAGTCTGCAAAGTAGCGCAGTTTTAGAAAGATGCGTGGACTGCCGTCGCGGCTGCCAAGTGATGAGCGATGCAAGGATCCTCTTCTTATAGAGCAGACGACAGCAGCGGCCTCATGCAGCGGTCAGTTGGTATCGTAGACGTCCGAGGGGAAGGCAGCAGCGGTGACGGAGCGTATCCAGCCAGGCACAGGATCGTGGGCTGTCGACGATTGCAGGGGTAGCGTTATCAACCAGAACAGGCGATTGAAGCAGTCTGCAAAGTAGCGCAGTTTTCGAAAGATGCGTGGACTGCCGTCGCGGCTGCCAAGTGATGAGCGATGCAAGGATCCTCTTCTTATAGAGCAGACGACAGCAGCGGCCTCATGCAGCGGTCAGTTGGTATCGTAGACGTCCGAGGGGAAGGCAGCAGCGGTGACGGAGCGTATCCAGCCAGGCACAGGATCGTGGGCTGTCGACGATTGCAGGGGTAGCGTTATCAACCAGAACAGGCGATTGAAGCAGTCTGCAAAGTAGCGCAGTTTTAGAAAGATGCGTGGACTGCCGTCGCGGCTGCCAAGTGATGAGCGATGCAAGGATCCTCTTCTTATAGAGCAGACGACAGCAGCGGCCTCATGCAGCGGTCAGTTGGTATCGTAGACGTCCGAGGGGAAGGCAGCAGCGGTGACGGAGCGTATCCAGCCAGGCACAGGATCGTGGGCTGTCGACGATTGCAGGGGTAGCGTTATCAACCAGAACAGGCGATTGAAGCAGTCTGCAAAGTAGCGCAGTTTTAGAAAGATGCGTGGACTGCCGTCGCGGCTGCCAAGTGAGAAATTAGAAACTGTTTTTTTATACTATATCAGTACAATGGTAAACAATATCCCATCAGTATTCTCAGTTTTTGTTTTACAAGGCCTTATATTTACACATTGTTTGCATATCACTAAAGAATGCACCTTTACGCTCAACAAAAACAAGCACTTTCTACCCGCACACTCATGTGCGACGAGAAAAGAAATAGAGTAAACGGATACAAAAATAGCTTTCCGCTTGCACAACTTCTGGGACCCGGACGCACACGTAAACAAACATTAAAAACAAGCTGGACTACTAAAACAACGCTTTTAAAAAACAAATCGAAAAAAAAACGCTTGCTATATGCTGTTGGAAGATGAGCTGTCGCCAGTCTGTTTCGGTCGGCTGCCCGATGCCTGGAAATCTAAGATCTAACCCGATGGAAGCGGCACTGGAGGTGGCCACAAAGGTGGTCGGTCTCGACCACCAGTTTCTTCACCTTGTAATCGCCTGGTCATTATCCGGACATCCCGCAAATGTCTGTAGATTTGGAAAAGTCGTCCGGCACACCTGCTGACCGTCAGAAGGCACCGCAAAGTTCCACGAGGGGTACTGCTAAGGCTGGCGAGGCAGGCATGAAGATAGGCGCCATGTTGTTTTTGCAGCCGCATCATGATGGGAATCAGCTCCTCCGCGCTTGAAAAGGCACGCAAACGGCCGGGAAGCGTACCGTGCGCCTTACTCATACATCCACAAGAACTTCCAAGAACATTTTGGCGATGATTAGGTTATTTTCCTGCTGAAATACTCAGCTACAGCTGGCTGCCGGCGGCGGGCAGATGACAGCCCTGTTGAATCGGCCGTATCTTCATGATGGAGACGTGCACCTCAGAGCTTGAAAAAGTGCACGGACGATCTAAAAAAAAAAACGTATCGTATGCTCTTTTTGAACAGTTATAGAGCACTCCAGGAACTTAGCAGCGAGTATTAAGACGTTTTCAGTCTAAAAGCGTGGAACTCGCAGAGTCAATGGTTGACAACAGACACCATGGATGGGATGGATGGATGTTAATGGCTATACCCTTTGTAACGGGCGGTAGCTTGCGCCACCCAGCCTAAGTCTAAAAATACAAAAACACAATTCCTCCCGCTTTTTTAAGACCAATTTTTTCGCCCTATCTATCACCAGGCAGTGTGGGATATCACCAGGACGACCTTCGGGGGATTGGGCCAAAAAAACTAAAAACAATCTTCCCCCCGGCGAGGGAGTCGCCAATATTCCTCTGATCAAACCTTGCCGGCGTTACCCCAGCACCAGACCCACTGGGAGACAGGGTTGAGACTTTGGGCCAGAGCCACGAGGGAGGGAGTCCCAATTTTACTCTGTCCCGCCTGTCCCCAGCTCTCCTGGTTAGCTTTCCATGATTTAATTTTCCCTAGACAACTTTCACCAATCTTCTAATCGCCTCTTTGTCACTGTAATCCTTTTCTCTTCCGTCCTTCCATCGTCGCCAGTAAAACCCAAAGCCCCGGCCAAATCCGCTACCCCTTCAGGGAGGAAGGACGAAGCCTCGTGAACTTTAAACCCAAGTGCTCTAGTGTCTCGCTATCATTATGGCAGACGGCACTTGATGTGTCTGTCTCCTGGAATTTAGCCTTATACGTCCTCGTCCTCAAAACCCCCGTTCTCGCCTCGAACAGCAAAGCACTTCCCAGTGAATTGTCAAACACATTTTCCTTTCTTATGTCCTGCTTTCGTGACCTGTACACTGTTAATGCTGACTTCTCCTGCATTCTACCCCCCCCCCCCCACATTTTCCTCTCCGCATCTTTCACCCCCTTTTTCACTGAAGTAGTCTGTTCAGCCCCATCACCAGTGTGTAAGTATTTAAATGTAAGCTTTCGTGTTCGGTTGGTTCATTTTGTGTTTAAAATGTTCATGTATAAATACTTGAATACCTTCCGCGCCCACCACGTATCATCCATTTCGGTCAACCTTTGTTCAAATTTCTACTTAATAATTGCCTCCATGCTCTCAAAAGACGACCATACCATGTCCCCAAGTACTCCCTCATTTGGTGTCTTTCTATGTGCTTCCAGTGCCAATATGCCTACCCTTCTTTGTGGAATTTCTAATCCTGACAGAACCTCTGATTTCATGCACAGCACCGCATTGCCAAAAGAAAGCCCTGGCACCATCACTCCTTTCTATACACCTCTGACCACTTCATATCTATTATAGTTCCATAGTGCCTTGAGCTTCTTAATAGATGAATTTCTTTTCCCTTTTCTAATTATATTTTCCTCGTGTTCCTCTAGATATCTCCTTCCCTCATTGAGCCAGACTCCCAGATATTTGTATTTTCCGACAGGGTCTGTCACAATGTCTTGTATCCTCAGGGGTTCCCTCTTTTCATCGTCAAACACCATTACTCCAGACTTGTCACTACTAAAACTCATGCCCAAGGTGTGCCCTTCCTCTCCACACATTCCAGCTAGTTCCTGTAATATATCCTGGTTATCTGCCATGATCTTGGTTTTGAAAGCGCACAAAAGACGAGGACAGAGTAAGAAACACAAACGACGGACGAGCGCTCACTCGGATTTGTCTCTCCGTTTGTCAAGCAACCATGTTTGTTGGGCATTTAGTCCCCGCTCAAGGAAAGCGCTCCTGCCGTACGAGTCGGCGCATTCGAAAATAGTAAAAAGAGGCATCGCGGCGTCTTGCCTTGGTTCGGCCCGCAAGAAATCATGCTTCCACGTGGTGGAGAAAAGCTTCAATGATCAAGTGAGGAAATTGACGGAAGCAGGTTTTCCTTTACGAACAATCGGGGAAGTGTCGGCGGGGCTGATTAAGGGTTTGAAAGGTTCTGTCAGCCGGGCACCACGGGAAAGGTCGAAGAGACCGGTGGTGCTCCCGTACCTACACGGTGTTTCGCACAATGTTAAGAATGTTGCGAGGCGGTATGACGTGCAGGTGGTGTTTAAGGCTCCCAACAAATTACTTCAATTGTGTAAGAGGGTCCGAGAGTCGGGGAGGGGAAGAAGAGAGGTGAATTTTCCTGTGGAAAAAAAACATGTGAACTGTTTTGTTCGATGTCGGGTTTGTGTGGTGTATTGCATTCCTCTATCCTGTGGCAAAGTGTACGTGGGCCAAACTGGTCGCTGTGTTAATGAAAGGCTTAGGAAGCACCGTGCCTCTCTTCGAGCGACTCCGTCGGGCCACCTGGCTGTCCACTGTGACAGGTGCGGCTGCTCTCCAGCGTTCGGTGACACGAATATTTTGGGCACGTATAAAGAACAGAGGGCGAGAGAGATCGTGGAGAGCCTTTCCAGATAGCTTCTCGGGGAGAGGGACGCATAAGCCAACCCTCCCTTGCACTGACTGAGGGCGAGTTGGCGTTTCTAAAGACAACGGCACGTGTCAACACGTAAACATCGTGATTTTACAGTTTTAAGATGTGTATTTTGACAACAAGGCGCTGCAGTGCGCATGAGCGATCTGGGGGGGGGGGGGGCGGGATGCTTTTTGTGTTTTCTGAGGTCCCAATAAAACCTATCAGTTGCGAGTGAGCGCTCGTCCGTCGTTTTGTGTTTCTTACTCTGTCCTCGTCTTTTGTGCGCTTTCAAAACCAAGATGAATAACTATCAACTAGCCCAACTTTCCAGCCTTCTGTATCTGCCATGAGTACTATGTTATTCGCATATATCAGTCCTGGCATTATCTGTACTATATTTCTCCCTCCTACTATATAATTCACATCAAAACCTAAGTTGATCTGCTCCAATTTCTTTTCCATTTTACAGAGATATATCATGAAGAGCAGGGGTGACAGTGGACAGCCCTGCCTGAGTTGTCTTTTTATTGCTGCAGGTTGTGTAGTTTCCGCTTCCCATGTTATAACTACCTTATTGTCTGTATACACCTGCTGAAGAAACCTAACCAAATTTGTATCTAAATTATACTCCTTCAGGTGACCCCAGAGTTTTTTCTGGTTTAGATTATCGTACGCTCCCTTGATGTCCAAATAAGCTAACCATATAAGAGTTTGGTTCTTCATTGCTATTTCTATACATTGAGTGGTGGCGACTAAATTATCTTCTAGTCTTCTATCTCTCCGGAATCCATTTTAGAGCTCGCTGAGTATTTGCATATCTTATGTCCATCGCTCCATTTTACGCTTTACTATCTGCTTAGCTAATCTGTAAAGAACTGAAGTTACCTTTATCGGGCGATATGACTTAATCCTGACTTTGATTCCTTTGCCTTTATTGATTAGTCTCATTTTACTTAGTTTCCAATCATTAGGTTCCTCTCCTCCTATAATTACCTGGTTAATCACATCCCGTAACTTCAATTTGCTTGTTTTTCCTAGTGTCTTTATGAGTTTATGTGAATGTTGTCTGGGCCTGCCACTGTACCTGCTGGACTCTCACTTTCTGCCTTGTCCCATTCTTTTGTAGTCGTCTCCATCGTTACACAATTCTGTTCCGCCTCAACATTGCTGCTGACCGTGCTGTTCACTGTCTCCATCTGCTCAAGCTGGGAAAAAGCGTCTTCGATTGTCTGCCTAATACATTCACGTGCCTCTTCCCCTCTATCTTCTCTCCTCCTGGGTGGTCAGTAAGTGTTGGACACCCTCTGTCTTTCTCCCCCGCGCTTTAATGTGCTCCCAAAAACCTGTTTGCCGCATTCCTATTTTTTGTATTTACTTCTATCATCCACTGCACTCCTGCACTTCCAAGTTTGAAGTGCAGGAGTCTGTATTAAAGCTGATGCGGGGGTCCTGTATTAAAGCTGATGCTTCCCTTTTCCGCTCTTGGAAGTTTTCCTATTTTGAAGCTACTTCAGCTGGCAAGGCTCCCCCTTTTTTCGTCACCTATGCTCCCTAGTTGCCTCTTGGCGCCGCGATATGGCTGCTTTGACCGTCTTATCCCACCAGCTTTTTGGTTTGTGTCTTCGTTTTTGCTTTCCTCTTTGTTTATTTTGATGCTTCTCTAATTTTCTTTTAATGATTCCTGTTAGATCCTTATACGTCCGCTCCCTTTCTGGTTGTTCCGATACTATATTATCAATGCTTTTCAATGCCTTTTGAATTTGAGCTTCACTTCTTTTAGGTTTACCCGCTCGTTCCTGTACTTGCTGTTCTGGTTTGGATGCGCCAAATTTTATCCTAATTTGTTTGTGGTCACTCCCTAAGATTTTTGTTCCTTCATCATCTATTTCCATACTTCTTAACCTGTCATACAGTTTGTCGGACATGAGGCATTAGTCTATTGTTAAGTGTGAGTTGTTTCGTTCCCACGTTATTTCGCCGTCGCATTTTACTTGTGCATTAACTAACACTAGGTCCAGGGCATCACAGAAATCTTCTAGCAGCGTTCCGGTTGTATATGTGAATCCGTCAAACTCTTGTAAATGGGCATTCATGTCTCCTATGATAATTATTTCCTGATTTGGACCGATTTCTTTGATATCCGTCAATATACATTTAAAGTATTCGGCATTTTCCTCTCTTTCAGTTATTCCCTGTTTTCAGGCATGCAAACCCCAGAAGCGTGTTTAGACCTGTTACCCTACCTTTCAGCCATAAATGTTCTCTGCAGCTTTCCTTTCCTCTTTCCCAGTCTTGTCCTTTAACTAACATGCCTAGACCTCCGCCTTTGCGTTCACCTCCTCCGGTTGCATCCCATCCAGGAGTTGCCTGGTATGTACGGTGGTTCCTCCTAGTCTCTAAGGTGTGTTCTTGCAACCCCATACACTGTAAAATTTTCAGCTTCTAATTGCTCACCAAACTCCTCCCACTTTATGCTGTTTCTACCTGTCTGCATGTTTTGAAGCATATATTGAGCCGATTTTTTCTTCTTACTCCTACGGGGTTTCCCCTGCTCTCCATTCTGCTCTTCCGCTGTTCACACCCTGAAACTTCCCCCGACTCTGGTACTGGTGCATTGGTACTGTAGTCTATCCATGAATGGATAAACTACAATGTTGCCAACTGCTAAAACAAAGTTGATTTCTTTTTGGTTTGGAGATTGGGTTTAACATTTGTAGATAAAAATAACTTCTTGCTCAAAATATGCCCTGTTTTTACAAGTCAGGTTTTGTGGAAGCTTACCTCGTGTAATATTTGTCTTTTTAGCCACCTGAGAAATGACATTTAATTTTTTTAGAGTATAGCTAGGTATTTATGTATTATTGTTGGTATCAGATATTCATCTATTTTTGTGTAGTTTTAGTGTATTTGAAATAAAAAGTACACGCCTCAAATATATTAGTTTTCGCTAGGTATACTGTAGGTATATTTCTGTGATAGTTGCACTTATTAATGTTTATATATATGCTAGACATGTTGAGTGTTTTTTAACTAAATTATGATTGAATTCTTTTACCACTCCTACGATAATGCCCTTTGGACGCTGCAGGATAACTTTAATTCTTAAATAAACTAAACTTCAATTCACCTTACGTGCGAGCGAGGCCAAAGCTACAAGTCTAGAAAAAAAATGGTATTTGAGGAGAGAAAGGAAAGCGGCCTCATGATGCCTCTAGAACCATCACATGCGTGCTGAAACCGATACCTGTTCATACTTTATAAACACGGTATTTATTCCAAGAAAATCTCGTAAGGGTGCAGGCAAGCTCATGAATATTAACCATGTCGGACTAACCTGAGACTGGCGGGTAGAGAAGAAACATCAAAATGTAGAAGAGTCATAAAATAGACAGGACAACGTCTCAAACTCAGCTGAGTTTGAAACGTCCTGTCTACTTTTTGTCTCTTCTACATTTTGATGTTTCTTCTCTACCCCAGTCCCTATTGGAACCAGTCGAGTCCCAACTGGAACCAGTTGAGTCCCAAGTGGAACCAGTTGACCCCAAACTGGGACCAGTTGACCCCCAACTGGGACCAGTTGACCCCCCACCAGGACCAGCTGACCCCCAACTGGGACCAGGTGACCCCCACTGGGACCAGTTGACCCCCCACCGGGACCAGCTGACCCCCAACTGGGACCAGGTGACCCCACTTTGACCAGTTGACCCCCCACCAGGTCCAGCTGACCCCCAACTGGGATTGGTTGAACCCCAACTGGGACCAGGTTGACTCCCAGCTGGGACCAGCTGATCCCCAACTGGGACCAGGTGACCCCCAACTGGGACCAGCTGACTGCCAGCTGAAACCAGCTGACCCCCAACTGGGACCAGCTGACCCTCAACTGGGACCAGTTGACCCCAACTGGGACCAGTTGACTCCCAGCTGGGACCAGCTGACCTCCAACGGGGACCAGTTGACCCCCAACTGGAACCAGTTGACTTCCAGCTGAAACCAGCTGAGCCCCAACTGAAACCAGTTAACCCTCAACTGGGACCAGTTGACTCCCAACTGGGACCAGTTGACTCCCAGCTGGGACCAGCTGACCCCCAACTGGGACCAGTGTGTCCCCAACCGAGACCAGTTGACCTCAGCTGAAACCAGCTGACCCCCAACCTCAACCCAAACCAGCTGACCCCCAACTGGGACCAGTTGACCCCCAGCTGGGGCCAGGCTGACCCCCAACTGGGACCAGCTGACTCCCAGCTGAAACCAGCTGACCCCCAACTGGGACCAGTTGATATTCAACTGGGACCAGTTGACCCCCAACTGGGACCAGCTGACTCCCAGCCGGGACCAGCTGACCCCCAACTGGGACCAGTCTGTCCCCCAACTGGGACCAGTTGACTCCCAGCTGAAACCAGCTGACCCCCAACCCAACTGGGACCAGGCTGACCCCAACTGGGACCAGTTGACTCCCAGCTTGGACCAGCTGACCCCTGACTGGGACCAGTTGATCCCCAACTGGGACCAGTTGACTCCAGCTGAAACCAGCTCACCCCCAACTGGCACCAGCTGACATTCAACTGGGACCAGTTGCCACCTCAACTGGGACCAGTTGACTTCCAGCTGGGACCAGCTGACCCCCAACAGGGGACCAGGTGACCCCAACTGGGACCAGTTGACTCCCAGCTGAAACCAGCTGACCCCCAACTTGGACCAGTTGACCCTCAACTGGGACCAGTTGATTCCCATCTGGGACCAGTTGAGACCAGTTGACTCGCATCTGAAACCAGTTAGATATTCAGCTAATCCCAGGTAGACATTTTCACCCGGGAGACTCTTCCTAGTGTTTATAACCTCCCTTGGCCGCCACCGCGTTAAGCCGTGTTCCCTTCTCCCCCCCCCTGGCTGCTGGTCCCGCCTGAAGCCGGCCTCAAGGGCTGCCCGAGCCTCCATTGCCCAAGCTGGGCCCACCTCTAGCGCTACCTAAGACTAGCCGCTACACTCAGGGCACAATGGCCTCGGCGCGGACAAGATTTGCGCAGTTTGGACGGGTAGACATGTCGTGACGTCGGCGTTTTTTCTCTTCTCAATCGGCTGGTTACCAGCGTCATCTCTCGGTGTGATTTATTTGACTACCGGCGGGACTTCGTGCATAGATGCACGCTGCGTTCGCGCCGCTTCGCATCCGTCTCCGGATCTGCGACCCCGTCAACCGCTCTGCATTCCGAGGAGTCGCCTGTCGCGTGCTCTGGCGGCGAGAGGAGGAGGGTGGTGGAGAGAGACATCGACAAACAAACCGCTCTGCCAGATGAGGATTCGTCGCGGCCGTCGTTCTCGCCCTTGCAAATGAAGGTAGTGTCCTGTATTTCCCTGACACAACCGGACTCTCTGGCCGGGAAGGGAGGCGGGCGGACCAGTGGCATACAACCGATTGGGTTCGCATCTAGCCTCGAACCAAAACTGGTTCGTTTCACGCAGATGCAGAGGGCGCTCCAACCTGGAGTCTCGCAGATCCCCATCTACGGCTTTGGAGGACCGCAGCGAAATAGAAAAGGCAGAAGAGGCCCACGTTCCTGAACGGGGAACGGCGAACGGCGCGGCGCGGTGATGTCAGGAAGGTGACCAGACTTCTGAGGAAGGAGCTTCCATGCTGGTAAAATGGAAAAGAAGCGGACGGACGGGAGGGCGAAGGCACCTACAAAACGCACTGCAATAAAAAAAAGTTTTTCTAAAGAGCTTAGATAAAACACGTAAAAAAATACCGATGCGTAGAAAAAGTCAAAGCGTCGGGAGCAAGGCTTAACGAACAAAATGTAAGGGCGCAACGAGCTGGTGTGTATTGCACGTGGTTGTAAACCCTGAGACTGCGGGTAATCGACACAACACCTAAAGTGTCTCTAGAGACTTTTTGGCGTTGCGTCGTGCCACCCAGCAGTCTCGGGTTTTTTCACCTGTTGTGCAGCGTAACCATCTGCGCTCGTTTGCAGCCTCTTGCATGTCGTTCAGTATTCCTCCAAGTTGCAAACTCCAGATGCCCCCCATTTCACGGGGTTAGTTTCTATAGAGACTTTTTAGCGTTGCGTCGTTTTGCCCGCAGTCTGGGGGTTTTTTCAACCATGTGCAATATTTACGCCGCTAGACGTAACTTAGGGTGCAGAGGGTGAAGGTCAGAGCCGGCTAAGCTCCCCTTCGTGCTTACAAGGTGCTTCGATGTCTCATTGGCTGAACAGATGATTGACGTCTGAAAGGTTGGTTGTAACTTTGTATCTGGTTACTGTAATACTATTTAATCGACTATTTTTTATGTTTGCGAAGTAAATGTTCAAGATAGAGTCATTATTATTTTCAAATCTATTCTGGAGATTTGTTCTCCCGGTACAATCACGGCCTTCTGGAGTGCACTGCAGCTAAACTAAACGACATTGTCTCATTTCCGGTGTACGGTGGTGGAGCGAGCTCCGCGAGCTCCGTCTTCGAAGGTGGTGCGCGAGGCTCTGGTGCGTGAGAGGTTGAACAGATCGGTTTCTGGTAAGATGATGGCGTTTCCGCTTTTGCGGCCGGTGTTGCGGTGGTCTCACGACGTCTCGCGTTCTATTCTCGCGCCTGCTTGGACGCGTGGGTACTTCGATGGCGGTCACTTGGCAGCTCGTGCAGTCGTTCGTCATCGTGGGAAGTTAAAAAGACTGCGGTGGCTTAGCTCGGCTATGCCAGGATATACATAGCGTGAGCTAATGCGCACAAAATGAGAGGTGCTATCAAGCAGCTCCGGTGCAGCGTCAGACTTGGCTACTGCGCAACGGAGGTGGACAGCTGGGGACGCGGCGGCGCCAGTGCGTCTGCCGCGGCTATGACGTCTCGAATGCGAAGACCGGCGAGGCGCGCGCGATGGCGCGGAGCCCGCGGCGGTGGCGGCTCCTTGCTCCGGCACGCCAGCTGTGCGCCGTGTGACGTCACTGCTCCTCGCGCTTGCGCATACCGACGAGGCGCGCCAACACCTCCTAGAAGCTTCAGGCCTGCGCGCGCTATCGGTGACGTCACGTCCGGAAGGCGGATGCTCCCGCCGTTGTCCCACAGCCCAGTCCCGAGCGCACCGAGGGCATACAGCGCGGAAAGCTCTTCCACATGCCTTCGGTTTCCTTTTTTAGCTTAATGATTTTATTTTGCTGTCGGACAAGCGTTAGCTGATTTCTCTGAATGGTTTAAACTCTGCGCTAGATTATACGTTGGAGCTCACAGCCAGAATATCGGAACGAGCAACGCCTACCCAAACAGTACGGCGCGAGTAACTGCCTCGGAAAAACCGGAGAAATCAAAAGCAATACTGCAGTAGCATTGGAAACGCTTCGAACTTAGGTCAACTCAGTGTCGATCTCCACAACTGCAGCTTTCCTGTAGGTAATCGTACCAGAACTAAAGAAAACATGATACTTCTAACTAGTAGATGCAACCAAATATTTTATTTAGCTTAGAAATAAAGAGCAAAACCAGCATTGTTCACAAGCTTCAAAAAGTCGTGTTGTTATATAGCTCTGTGTCTGGGGACGCACATCATTCAATTGTATGCAAAAGGAAGAGCACTCTGATCGCAAGTTTATTAGGAAACGATGTTGACGAAGCATAAGGAAGCACAGTCATATAACAAATGCAGCACTAGAGGACAAAAACCACTGGTGAAATGAGTATTCGGGAGCTATGGAGATGACAGTCATGTTGGCACTAAATGAGAAATTAAATATCACAAGACAGAACTAACAAGCCAATAACATAGTACTCGAATACAAAAAAAATAAACCGATGAAACCGTGCTCATATTATCACTTGCAAGCTAGCACAGGGCAAGCAATCTCGATATGAACAAAGAAAAACCGTCAAAACAACAACAAAAAACAACCTGAGTCAACATGCTACATATGGCAATTACAAAGACATGAAACCAAAAGACATTCAGCAGATGAACAGAATGCAAGCTTACGGAACGATAAGTCACAGCTGAAACAATACATTACGCATCGCATTAGCAAGCTGCAAGCCCAATTCTTAAAAGACAAGCTGCATTCATCGACCTCGGGAAGAGAGCGCTCAACTGATTTCTTAAATACAAATTCAGACATGCTCACTGCTGCACCCATGAGAACAGCAAGCACTGTTGAGACAACTCAGCTTGTGGAAAGAACGGTTAGTTTTTTTTCTTCGCCTTTGAAGCTGCAGAAGTTGCGGAAAGTAAGTCATTCTTCCTTTTGCACGCATTATTTAACAGAATGTTTGCCGCTGAATTCAACAGTATACTCATAACAAGCTCAGGACCGTGCCCGTTCAAACATGTGTCAAGATCATCGAAGTCTGGCAAGACTGCAACTGTAAGCTGCTTAAGTACAGCTCGTTGATCTTCTAGTTGCAAAAATATCACACTGTGCTCTGGAGACAGAAGCTTTTCTGTGACAACCTCCATGTGCATCACTGCACTTACAACAACTGGTGCAGGAAAACAAAGGCCACCTCGATTTAGTGCATCCACAAGGTTATCTTCTTCAGTGGTTTGTTCTGCACTCCTTTCGAGGACAAGGTTTCTCTTGCACTCGTCACACTTTAGTGTTTTCGTTGCAGCGTGAGCACAATAACCAGCCACATATGTCATCACTGAAATGCTGGAGGACAATGTTTCAAAATCAGAGTCTGTAATATCAATGTCGAAGGCTTCATCAAGGTTTTGTTTTCGTCGCACACTTTCCTGTGGAAGCCTGAAGTCTTCTGTCGGTAGCACTGGCAGTGAATTCTGTAAACGCAGCCTTGTTTCACACTCGTACACCTGCCGGATTGAGACATGGAACTGGCCACCAGCAAGTTGCCTGTACTGACCGAACTTTGCCTCAAGGGGATCAGTCTGTACTTTCCCGAGAAGCACGTATTTCAGCTTAAGCTCCTCAAGGCAGTAGCGGCAAAGCTCTACGAGTCCACATGATGTGAGGCGCAAGGCACTGATTGTTTCCCGTGTTAAGACCCCATTGTCAAACCTCAGTGAGATCCAGGCATCCAACCAGTCAGCAAACTTCTCAAGAAACTCGATCCTTGGGTCGTTTTCCATTGCTTGAACTGGTTCTTGAAAGAGGTCACGCTTGTGAAATCCTTTTGATGGTGTCTTAACATTCACTACGGACCACCAGCGGATAATAATCTTGATGAAGTTTGCTGTCTCCTCGGCACGATCAAGATTGCCGGCATGTGCTAAAAGCCCTTCCGCTGTGAACTGGTTAAACACTTGCAGCACAATCTTGACGTTCTGCCGCTCCACGTTGGATGGATTCAGAGCTTTTGAAGTGAGCTGGTAGCCGTACTTCAGCAGACGCCCGGCTTCCAGCTTGTGCAGTCTGCGCAGTGCCTCAAAGGAAGCCCACATAATACAGTTCTTGTCAATCAAATAGCTGCTCATGTCAAACTTTGGGTAATAAAATGCGTGCCATGGTTCTTCTGGTTTATCCAGTTGTTCCGCACACATTTTAGCAGGTGCAGAGTGTCCACAATGTAGAAGAGGGGTCGTGTTGCATCACAAGGATGTGGATAGACGAATTGAAGCCTTGGAGGGCTGCAGAAGTTCGACATCGTCTTCCTGTTGATTGCATTATTGTCAGTGACAACGCAGATCACTTTGTACCCGAGTGACTCCAAGCCAGTCAACACTTTTCTAGTGACATTGTGCAGCATAGCAGCATGAATGCTTTTGACGGGAAGGATGTGAGCCACCTCTTTGAACGAAGAAGCCAGACTTTGCACCATGAAAACGTGGGCAGTCGTGGCAGCCTCAGCCGTATTATGTGCTGCACCACAAACATTGCCTCCCTTGTAGTCAGAAAATGCCTTCAAGTGAATTTCGTCAAGCATCAATGTCACAACTTTCTCGTACGGCTGGAGGTGCTTGGCTCGTTTCTTCATGTAGGACAAGAAGTTCTCCTCTGTCTCTCCTTGCGGTGACAGCTCACATGAGGAACACAGCTTTCTGATTGTTGCAGGGTGAGGCAGTGTAACGGTACCCGCATGTCGCAAAAATTTGTACGCGTGGGGAGAGATCGTGAACAAAAGACTTGCAACAACCATTAGATGTGGCGAGTATCTGGGGCTCTTCATTGTAATTAATTCCAGCTGTTCTTGTATCGCCTTAAGCGTACTCCTGCTTTCCATGGGCAGCTGTTTCTTCAAAACATTGAGTAGAGAGTGAATAGCTGCGAGCACATTTTTTGGTACAGCTGAGTCGGCTTCAAAATGTGAAAGTTTGTCTAGGATTTCCAGAAGGCACCTGACATCCTGAACTTTGGTTGGAATTTGGTACTCGTCTATCTTTGACAATCTAACCTTGCTGTGGCATGCTGTTACGTCCAGACTGTCTTCAATCCCGACAGAAGCATCAAGTGTCGGAGTGCCGCCTCCTGTTATCAGCAAGAACATAACACTGGATGCAGTGTAAAGCACTGACCACTTCTCTGGTACCTCTGCCGACTTAAGACACGCGTTGAGTTCCTTCAATGTCTGAAACTGGTTCTTGCTGGTCTCCTCAGTGTATGAAATCAATGAATCTGCCACGACCTGTGCAAGTTGAGAAGACTCCAGGCGATCTAGACGTTGCTGCTGTTCTTCCCTGGCTTTGGTGCACTCAGGCTTGGACAAATACGACGGGCACTGTTTGAAGATCGATGGCACGGCAGCAGAGTCCAGGCGCGGAACCGGCAAGGCTGTCTCGATTGTGTTCCCATTACGGGGGTCACGATAGATCGACTTCCGTACGATGAAGCTGTCGTGGAAGTGCAGTGCACATATACCTGCAAGAACAGAAACCCATGCCATGCGTTACAACAGCACGACAGACTCCAAAAGCCGTTGAAACGCTTTCTCAGGCCAGCCCATCAGGCTGTCTATTCACTGCTGGCATGCTCCTTCCGAAAGTAAATAAGTAATTGTTGCTGCAATGAACGCGAGCCCTTAGACAACCGATCCAGCTTTTCAAGAAGTACGGCCTATACGCCGAACGCGCGCGCTGTTTGAGTTAGCGTTTAAGCAGGCGACAACATTCATCCCGGTCGCAGCCTACTCCGGTATACATGCTGACACATAGGGCATGAATCACGTACAGTATAACATCCCGTTTCCGTAAAATAGGACCAAAGGCGGTCGCGCGGTGGGAGATTACGTTTGCACGTCAATAAAGTGTTTGCAGAACTTGATGGCAGTGTGCAGAGCATAGGATAAAGAAGAAAACAAATTCTACGTACCCTTGAGGAACTGGTGACTTCGTAGTCTTGGCGTGGTATTGCACGAAGCCATTTCTGGCGCTGGTTTTCATCCTTCGGGAAGGAGAACACTTGAACCTTGCTGCTTTCGTCGTAATTTCCTCGGCACTTTGAAACACAGCACTTGTACGGCATGGCGAGCTTCACATTTTATGGCTCAGAGAGCCACTATGTTCAGTAATCCACCGGAGAAACACGGAAAAAGAGCGAACCACGCGGGAACCACGCCGGCCAAATTCACCGCCTCTCTAAGCCTCGCATAACTCGTCCGAGCCGGCCGAGCCACCGCTACGGAACCGGCGCGGTGTGTTGGCCGAACCGCTGCTACGTAACCGGCGCGGCGGCTTATCGCCTACCGGAAGTGACGCGCCTGATGCCGACGTGGCGTGCGCGCAGGCCTGGAGTTTCTAGGAGGTATTGGGCGCGCGCGGTGGTGGCGGAGCCCGCGGCGACGGCGGCTCCGCCCCGCCAGCTGTGCGCCGTGTGACGTCACTGCTCCTCGCGCTCGCGCAGCACGGAGCACGGCTCATTATGAGAACCACGCAAAACTGCTCAACCTCGGCCAGTGTAGCTCACGCTACAAAAAAAAAAAAAATGCTGGTGTAAACAGGTATGCATACATACTTCAAATGCCTGTCAAAGTTCTTCATGTGCCTTACCACAACTTCAGAATCAGGCGAGCCGATGCAACCTTTGAGGCTTTTGGTAATTCAGAAGGCGTTCGGCGAAGCTTTAGTCGCCGCACCAACAGCGCGCAGCACAAATGCAAGCTCTTGCTGTAACCGCCGTCTCCAAAGTCGTCGTCGGACAGACGCTTAACGATTTTCCACGTGACAGGAGCCATGTTTAAACGTGCGAGCGCGCGCAGAAAGCCGGAACCGGAAACATTAAAAATAGGCGTCAGAGGGCGCCTCAGTACGAAAAATGTGCGGTCGTTAAGCTACGCTCCGGACATCTGAGCTCCAGACATCTGAGCTCCAGAGCTCAGATGTCCGGAGTCTGGAGCTCACTAACTTAACACGCCAAATGGCTGCCGGCGCCTGCGGAGTGCTGAACAAGTGTCGCTCGTTGAGCTCGTTAATGTTTATGAGTGAGAGTGGTTTGGGTGCATAGAGGTGTTTAGAGGAAGATCTCCGTAACCGACGTAGTTTGCAGCAAACAACTGTCGCAAGTACGCGCCTTCGGAAGCACTGTGCTGGTGCTTGCTTTCGTAGCGGGAGTGGCCTAAGCCTTAGCGTGCCAACATCAGGTATTTTGATTGATCTGGCTTGATTTCTTTCTCTGTGCGTGTTGATGCTCACTAAAGGCGTTGGTTCCTGTAAAAGCGGCTCCGCTGCTCTGTGAATTGTGCGACCGTCGTGATTGCAACCATGGTTTAATACCGAGAAGATACACAGGTTTTACTACCGAGAAGTTACACAGGAAGATACACAGAATACCGAGAAGATACACAGGAATTTGCGAGCAGTTTGTCTCGAGTAAATCGGGCGGTCGACTCGTATCAAGTCTGTCTAGGTATGTTTCCATCATTTTGCTTCGAAAGGCAAGTGGTACTCTTCAAGTTTTTCAGCACACCTGGCCTGTCAAACTGAAAATGTATAGGTGGCGTTTTAATCGTGCGTCATTACGCTCACCCACCCTGCTCTCGAATGCGACGAGGAAAAAATAACAAGAACAAAAAAGCTGAAGGACTGCATATTTGTTTTAGTGATTTTTTTAGTCCTCCAGGTCACTTTTTATTGCCCATTCAGAGACGCTAACAGACGCTTGTATTATACCGTGGCTTGTGCATGATGGAACGCTAGAACGCCTCTTTCATGGTAGCGTCCTGGAAGTGTTGCGGAACGTTTTAGACGAAGGCGAAATGGCGGACGGACGAAGGAAAAAACACGCCGACGCGTAGCTCTCATGTCTGCTTCTGGACCTTGCAGACGGCGATAGACGGTGGTGGAATATCTGACGATCCCAGAGCCCAGAGCCGTATATTAGGAGACTTTGGACAATAGGCGGACCAAAGGCCGCCGCCAGCGCCGAATATTCCCCCACGCTTAGAGCGTAAACTAAATTTGTGACACAGCGTCGACCAATCAGGAGACCTTCACTCCATCTCACAAATGTCTGCAGTGAAGACAAAGGCACAGGCGCGTGAGCCTAGCTCAGCGAAACGCTTTTGTTTGTACGAAACCTCGCGCATAGGAGGCACTTTCCAAAGCCACGCGCTCGTGCCCACACCTTTGTCTGCACTGCTAGAACAGCGTCCTGAGACTGGCTGAAAGAAAGCAGTGCAAAGGGTGGGGTGCGCGAGCGTCTTGAGACGCGGAGTCCCGCTCGGCACGGCCCAAATTATACTTCGTTTCACTTTATCTGCGAGCGAAGCCAAAGCTAGAAGCGCGAGACCAGCGCTTTTTGCATTTCTCCCAGCTCGCGCGCTCGAGCAATGCCTGGACGCACGGAGCTTCCGTGCTCGCGCTTCCAGTTTTGCCTTCGCTCGCACATAAGGGGAAGCAGAGCATAGTCGTGTCACAAATTTAGAGCACACGACCACCGCTAGGGGCTGTTTCGCGGCCTGTGGTTGGCCCCGAGATGCTCGCCTATTCAAACCAATGTATGGCCAAACTCTCTCAATAAACGGCTCTGCCAGAGCCTACCGCTCGTCTGCTTGCACTACTAGCAGGCAGTGTCAGACGCAAGACCAGGCGCACCGGATGTCACGAAAGAGGGACACTAGACTTGTTAGCATGTTCGGTCGAGCATCCAAGTCAGTCTAGTAGTAATGCGAAGGCACTGATCTGTGGGCCATGACCTTCACCTAAATTGCGTCTAGCAGCACCTAAATTGCGTCTAATTTACCAAACAATTTGTTTTTGCGTAGCAAAATTGTTAAGAAAACTCCCCCCCCCCCGGTAACCTGCCTGCACGGTGAGAAACCCTTAAATAAAACGCGCGCGTACACACACGCGCGCACGTACACACACACGCGCACGACACACACACACACACACAAACACACACACACACACACACACACACACACACACACACACACACACACACACACACACACACACACACACACACACACACACACACACACACACACACACACACACACACACACACACACACACACACACACGCACACAGCAGGTCATTTGTTGCAGTTATTGCGTTTGGAGTTTTATTTCGAATCGCAGAAATTTTCACTGTTCAGCTTGCAATTGTAATAAACACCGGAGTGCATCTCCTTCTAGCCTGTTTAACGACATCATAAAACAAGCGAGGCAAGCAAGTGGAGGCCCTAACAAAAGCTCGGGAAAACTAAATGGCAGCATTCGAACAATGATCACAATAATATGAATATGGAATGAGCATGCGGCTTGAAAGTTGCGCATACTTATTTTTAAGGATTTCGCGTATGCTTGACAGATGAACAACTTACGAGCAGATTTAGAATATACATAAATATGTATTGTTTTATTGGCTAGATATTTTGTTGGTTTCCACGATCAAAGATGCCCATTGTTCATGAGAGAATAAATATACACAATAAGGGACGTGGAAGAACCCACGATCAAAGATGCTCATTGTTCATTAGAGAATAAATATACACAACAAGGGACGTGGAAGAACCGAAGGGAAGTCCTGTTTTGATGATGCTTGCCCAAAAGGTTTTCATCGTCTTGTTCGGTCTGCTAGCGGGGGATAGCGAGTGCGATGCTGAAGATAGCGACATGAAGCTCGCCCGAGCCCACAACCATTTTGCCCTCAAGCTTCTCAAGGAACTGTGCAGCGAAGAACCGGAATCAAACATCTTCTTCTCGCCGATCAGCATCTCCGTCGCACTCGCCATGGTCTACGCCGGCGCCAGGGGCAAGTCCGAAGCGGAACTTTCCACTGCTCTCGGCCACACCGCAGCGGGACTGTCCAGCCGAGAATCTATACTGAAGACTTACAAAAAGCTTCTTGCAGAACAGCAAGCTGTAGACAACAAAACTTTGATAATATCCAACGCGGTGTTTGTGCAGAAGAAGCTGAAAGTCCTTGAAAGTTACCGGAAGGAGCTCGTTGACATCTTTGCGGCGATGTATCGGTCGGTGAACGTTGGGGCAGAAAACTCTGCCATGGAATCCGAGGTCAACGAGTGGGTGAAGAACAAGACCAGAGACAAGATCTCGGGCTTCAAAATTCCTGCAGACAACATCATGGCGCTTCTCAATGTCATTTACTTTAAGGGGCTTTGGGAGACCCCTTTGGATCTCAAGTATTCCTTCCCACTTCCTTTTTACAACAAAGGATCTAAGGTGGTTATGGTGAAAACCATGTCGCGAGACGGCGCGGTATTGTTCACCTCTGAACCCGACTTGAAATGTGAAGCCATGGAATTTCCTTACAAAGGAGGAAGACACAGCATGATATTCGTATTTCCAAATGAAAACAAGGGACTTGCCGAACTTCGGGAGGCCATAACTGTCGAGAGCTTAGAAAAAATCCAGAGAAGTTTGAAAAAGACGGTTCTCATGTTTCAGCTTCCTAAGTTCGATTTGAAAATGGAGTACAACCTTGTCCCTGCCCTGAAGAAGTTGGGTGTGGGTTCGATCTTTTCTGACGGTGATCTGTCGGGAATCACTGGTGACGGAGGGCAGGTGTTAACCGAGGTTCAGCACAAGGCAGCCATTGAGATCAACGAAGAAGGCACGGTTGCCGCCTCCGCAACAGCAGTGCGTGCTAGCAAAAATCGAACACCATCCTTTGTCGTGAACAGACCTTTCCTCTTCTACATCCGCGAGAAGGCTACCGGGTGTATGCTATTTTTGGGAGAAGTGCACGCACTCCCAGCCATTAAATAAAAAGTTGCTGGGTTGTGAGTGGTCTCCGTTACTCGGTTATTTTCTGACTTTACGACAAGAACAGCATCGTGTCGTTCAGCAGAAGGATGGATCTATGTTAAAAATTAGGTTTTGATACTTTGTGGTGAGGCATGATTATTGCTGTAGTGGAAGAGATGAAACGTTGACAGCAAAGCAAGTTCGCATTCAAATACAGTTTGATTTCACTAACCTGAGGAGGCGAGTTGGCTACTGTAGAGCCCCCTAGGTAGGCTATAGCCCATACTCAGACTTGTACGCTATCTGTTCCAAGCAACGAAGTTACTTGAAATCTTTAACATTTATCAGTAATTTTGTAAGGGAACAATTACATATTTTACAAAATAATTGTAAAGTAATTTTCGTACTTATTTACGTAAGGTAATAATTGTAATCCGTTACATTTTTTTGTCATTCACAAAAATAACGCGGGCATATAAAATACAAAACAAATTGTGTCAAATTTTTTGTAAGGGTAAGTTTTACCGGAATTGCACTGTGACCTGCAAACACAAAACGCGATGCCTGTCGTTCTTCAGATGCTTAAAAACTTTCTTCGTGTCACCTAAAACCTGGACTCAATTTTTTTGTTTTTTATGGCTTGGTGGTTTGCAATTCGTATCTCGTCAGCTTGCGCTCCAACGGCGAAGGGGGGGGGGGCACACTGATACAAAGAGCCGGACTCTCGCTGCAAAACATTATTAGGCACACTTCCAAAATCGCAATGTTTCTTTCCAACGAAAAAAAAATACTATCAAAGCGCAAACGATATAATAAAGAAAATTTGTGCGCTCCTTTTTTTTGGCACTTCACTTTTTTGTAGCTTTCGAAGATGCTGAGAGAACACAAAATGGTCGTCAATGGCGCGCCTTCCAAAAGCTCGAGGCAGTTACCAATGCCGTCCTCGGCATTTTCGAGCCGACCTCATTCACCTCACGATCACCCCAGTTTCCCCAACGAAACTCACTCATAATCACGATGTATTCAAAACAATGTCATCACAGATTCTCGCCATCATCGATTCAACGCGCCACTAAAACTCGCTCGCACTAACATCACGATTTATTCAAAACAAGGTCATCACACACACTCAGCATCATGATGAGAAGCGCCGTGCAATAATATTGGGTGGGAAGGCGTCTCACTTTACACCAGCTTACTGGCACTACTGGGACCCAAGTATACTTGAAAACAACGTCACTGACAAAGAATAACCAAGAAGCGTCTTCGTCGTGGTGCCATTCCGAAGATAAAAGCGGACGTTCTCTTTCAGGCTCTCTTTCGCAAACCTTGATGACGGAGGGAGCTGTGGGGACAATGCCAACAATACGATCCCCAGGAGTGTCCTCAAACCTTGCGATTCCCGCTGTGACAATATTTAAGTGCTACTCATAGAGTGGACACGAAGACTGCGTATAGGTATTTGATTTTGGCTCGTAACAATCAATGGCTCAGCATGCATTCGGGTAGTGACTCGTGCCCAATCGCTAGGATGACGGGAATAGCCGAACATTAACAATGCTCTGAACTCAGCGCGCGCCCTGTGCTCTGCCAACCCCAACGCGTGGCTATGTTAAAAACATTGGCGGCATATAATCGGCTCCAAACCACGTGGCCGCTTTTTCTGGCTGCGAGTTGAGGGGGTAAACGGTGTTAGTTTTACTCTGATTTTTTGTTTTGCATCTGCAATTGCGTAGAGATAAAAAGCAACATGCGTTTCATAGTTCATAAATGTCAAGGAACAATTTTAAGTTTTATTTATTGAAAGCAGGAAAATTGTTGCATCGCCCCTTTAAACACGAAACAAAAACTCACTCACCACCGTCGTCACTATCATCACGCTCATAGGTCATCACGGTCGCCACGCTCACAGATAATCAGACTCGCACGTCATCCCACTCACAGTTCAACACGATCATTTCACTCACAGCTCCATCACGCTCACAGCTCATCACGCTCCATCACAGTCACAGCTCATCACGCTCATCACACTCGCTGTTCATCATGCTCATCACACTCACAACTCATCACGCTCATCACACTCACAGCTCATCATGCTCCTCCCCATCACACTCACATTTCCACATGATCTTACACTCGCAGCTCCATCACGCTCACAGCTCATCACGCTCCATCACACTCACAGCTCATCATGCTCATCACACTCACAGTTCATCACGGTCTTTTCACTCACCGCTCATCACGGTCATCACACTCAATCAGTCACCGACCTCAATCATAAATTTATAAACGCCCTCACCGTAGTCGCGGTGCCGGCGCTCGTGTTGCGCGCGGGTGGCGGGCGTACAATCCCGCCACGGTCGCTGCCGTCTTCCGCCGCTCTGGTGCCAGCCGTTACGTCGCCCGGTGAAGAACTTCTAATGCGAAAACATTAACTGTCCCATGGAGCGAACCGGCGTTATCAAGCTTTTGAAGCCGCGCCAAACGGCACCTAAATTCCCCTGTCCCATGGAGCGAAGCCTGTGTAGTCTGTAGCAGCCACCCTATTGGCTGGCGCGCGGCGTAGTTCCAAGGAACGCCACACCACAGAGAAGCCCTCTTCATGGCGCAGCGGCCCGGCCGCCTGTAAGAGGGCGGCCTGCCGCAGAGCCAGCAGAGCCCGCCCGGGCAGACTCCGGAGAGGCTGCACGGCCGAGCTCAGCGCGGCGCGCAACATGTAGGAATACGCTACGTATACGATTGCTTACACTTTAGCAATCTTAAGTGTCTTTACTTTTTGTCTTTGTTGAAATCCAAGGACGCGTCATCCTGAATCTCATGCAGTATTCTATACTGTGTGCACAGTTCGTTTCAAGCATTCGCGACAACTTCATGCAAGTATGGAGTGAGCGTCTGCAGCGCTGGTTATTTGGGTGTGAATTATTATTTAGACATGCAACACAATGGGAATTTTGTTTCTGCATAGAATAACAATTTTGCGAATTGCCTAATGGATGAACAGTTTGCTCGGCAAGTCGTTGTTGAGTAGAACTATACCGGAACGGTCTGTCTTTAGGTATTTATCGTCGTTCACGCAAATTATTTTGCATAAAATAACTTCCTGGTGGATATATTTTCTGGAAGAACTAACGTTTGGCTTTTCGTCATCGTGCGTGGTCTCTGAAGAGGAAATAATCGAAAACATGCGGATGAAGAACGGTGATTGAATCAAAGTTGAAACCTCCGAAAGTCAAAATAAACGGTGGAGCTAGGATTTGAACTCTGGGCCTCCACTGTCCGCGTGGGTGCGCTAACCACTCCATCACTACACCTTGACTTACTGGTGCTTCCTATCTGTCTTATTAATGCACAACAAACGAAATGTATCCAATCGAAGGCATTAAATACTTTTCGTTTCTTGAATAAAATATATATATTTATAGGCTGACCCAAGTCACCAGGCTTGATCTAAAATGGACCGTAAAAATCGACGCCTGCACGTAGCAATCTAAACTTTTCGTCAAAGGTGTATTTTATAGGATCGTTTTTTCTTGTAAAATTACAAAGCGTAGTTCTCTTGTCTGTAAAAAATGGGGTCAAGAAACTTGCCAAGGTCTACGGCGGGCGACGACGCAGACGACCAAGTCGAGTAGCGGGGTGTGTTTGGCGTTCGTATCGATAGATGGCGCTACCTCTTTATCGCGACGGCTCGCGACCACCGTGGTTTATTAAAATGAACATAATCTTTTTGAAATGTACCTTTGTTTAAAAAAAAAATCAGACAATAAAGAAAAACTAGTAAAAATAAAAAAAAACGCGTCTGCATAACGACGGCGCTTTTGCTGCCAACGAATTTCGTCTGCGTGTCGTCTGCTTTCTTTCACTGGTCGGCTGCACCTTCAAACGCTGCTCCCTACGCCATCTATCAATACGAACGCCAAACACACACCTGCTACTTGACTGTGTCATCTACCTGTGAAATACAGATTTGACTAAAAGTTTAAATTGCCACGTGCAGGCGTCGATTTTTACGGTCTATTTTAGATCGAGCCTGATGACTTGGGACCCCAAATATATATATATATATATATATATATATATATATATATATATATATATATATATATATATATATATATATATATATATTTTTTACGTCTGTGTGTGTGTGCGTCTGCGTGTGTGTGTGGTGTGTGTGTGTGTGGTATGTGGTGTGTTTCCGGACGCGAGAAGGAAATCGCTCCTGCGAAAACTACAGATCGCATAGAAGAAAGGTTGATATGCCGTAGTAGTCTGTGAGAGGACCAGACTTGTGCCTATCTCAAATACTCTACTCAAAATACTGTATTTCAGATACTTTTGAAGTATCTTGGTATCTTGCAGATACTTTTGATCGAGAGTTATTAATACTCTATTTTAAATACAGTTCTGAGTATCTTGTACTTATTACCTCAAATACATTTTTGACATTCCGCCATTTTGCGAGTTTTTCGGTGTGAAGTGGCGTGGGCGGGGCACGGGCAAACGCGAACATTCTTTCGAGCAACCAAATCCTGTTGCTAACATCGCTTTTATGCCGATTGTGACTCATATTTCAGCCCAAAGTTCGTACAATGAAGGTTTTCCCCCTTGTTTTCCCAAAGGCGCTTTTTGTTTCCTAGAGTTCCCCCAAAAAATCGTGAAACAAAAGGGGTCGTTTACGGAAGTTAGGATTGGGTGCCACACTGAGGCGCGACGCATACCGGGTAATGACGCACGACAACAATGCAGACTTGAGTGTCAAGAAAATAACAAAAAAAGCAGACAAAAAAAAAAAAACGAAGACATTTTAGTTTTGCTTTTTGTATATTTTCCTCCTTACGGCAAAACGTCTAGGCTTCCTTTTGTTTATTTTATTTTTGTAGTCAGTCCGTCACTTATTGCTCTCGCGAACAATGTCTGTAAGCGAACATTGATAAGCGGAGAACAGGACAGAAACAAACTAAAAGCTGGATGACCTCTCAAAATCCCAACAGAGCGTATTCCAAGCTCGTTTATAGTGAACTCCCGATAGATTGAATATGGATTGTAGTTAAACGATGCGTCTAAGGTGCGCCGCAGGACGTGATATTCAGCGATGTCACTATAGCTAAAGCGACCTCTTTATTTCTGTCCCAGAAATTTTTTGTAGCATGTATCAGTGATAATAGGGCGTTTTCGTAGATCGTTTTTGTCGTCCCGCAACGCTCCCCGCAATCCGCTACGATACCCGGAACTCTACAGTCAAGGCCATCGGCGCGCAAGCGCAGTAGTGGCTTCTTCGCTGCGCAGGGCTTAGCGGAGGGGGAAACGCGGTCTACGAAAACTCCCTAAATTCTCCCTTGCATTATCTGCGCCGCTGCGCTCTTCCTGCCATCTGCTAGCGAGACGGCGTGTGTGACAACGGGCGTGTGTGCGATGGCTCTTATGTGGGTTCTCTTTGTTATTCATTCACTCATATCCGTATCCCAAGTTCGTTTATAGTGTACTTTCCGTATAGGGAATATGGATTGTAGTTAAACGATGCGTCTCAGGTGCACCGCAGGACGGGATAATGTTTTGTAACATGTATCAGTGATATTGCCACGCGCGTCGCCGATCGAGCGCGTAGCCGACTGGTTACCGCGCTTGGCTCTCGCGCGGAGCCTCCGGGTTCGAATCCAGGAAGCGGACTCCTGTTTTATTTATTCTTTCAGCTTGACATTCTCGTGAGTTCGAGAACCTTGTTGTCTGATCGAGTTACGAATATTCTACGCCAGGAACGTTATACGCCGAATGTTCGAGAAACCCACGCGGGTACAAAAGGTGCTCCTCGTGGCGGTAGCGAAAGCTTGCGCTGGGAACCTCCTTGGTTCGATCCCCACTGCCCCCGCCCCTTTCGATCTGGATGAGTTTGGCACCGGCACTCGTTCGTGTAATCACTACTGCGTGATGCATGTCAAAACCCCCACGTTAGCGGTTGTACTGCACTGGCTAAATTTCTCATCTACAGCTAAGAGACCGGTCACCCGTTGAGGTGTACCATCATCAAGGCTGTATAAACATACAAAAGCAAGCCAATTTTTTTTTCCGGATTGGTGTCACTTTTGTCCCAGCGCTTGATTCTGCTTTTTCGCCGACATCAACGCCTGACGCTAGCCTTTCTGTACTTTGTTTCGGGCATAAGTTCGCCCCATTAAACGTTTAGTTTCTTCAGTAATTCGCCGCCTCATCATTTGTCAGTCGTGACAATATTCTGCTCCTTGTAGTTGGACTGCATAAAATAGACTTACCATGTTTTTTTTCCTGTTTTGTGTTGGTTCGCGCAAATAAAGCATTCTGGTAAACCAGATTTGCGGAACTGTATAATTGTCGTTGTCACTGACGTCCATTTAAATTACGCAATGCGGAAGTATCTTTAAAAGTAGTTGAATTACATTTCTAAATATTTGGTACTCTACTCAAAATACTTTACAGTGAAAGTAACTTGAGTAGTATTTTAAATACTTCATGAAACAGGTATTTAGTAACTTAACTTAAATACTTTTATCGAGTATTTTGTCCAACACTAGAAAGGACCCATATAAGGAACATTATAAGCTTTCAGTATAACTGCGTAATAATTATGTTTTTGTAATTAAATTGTTAATCATTGATTTTAAAAGCATGGCTTTGAATTAGAATATGACTTAGCACCGTCCAAAATTACTAAATACACCCACATTACAATGAGATAAAGCACGCGCAGTACTTTTCGGCGTTCTGAGAATATTCTTAATTTCGACGCGTTTCTGGTCGTCTGTGTCTTATCCGAGCGCACCTCCGCGCGGGTGGTCCCGCTCTCCATGGCCAAAACAACTTTGTTAATTAAGGTAGAATTCTTCAAGATCTTATTTTGTGAGATGCGAAATATCGGGGCGCTTTATATCAAAATTTTCACATCAATATCGAAGAGAAAAATAAGATACATGTGGCAATATTTACTCAGTCATTAAATAATTAAGCCATGATTATATTAGCTTGTCTTTGAGTACGTAGTTTTAGATTTAATATTGTGAATTAACAACGCTTTGTACTCATTCATGATGGTCGCCATAGGACTGGAGCCTTTTTTCCGCCCCGAGAACTTTAAACCACAGAGTAATTACAATAAACGCAAGAGGCTCAGCTGGCGTTAGTGCCTACGGGACTTCCGGTTGCAAATTGAAGCAAACAGCATACAGTCTACATTTCCAGTCTTCCTGTGTATTCCTATGGGAAAACATACGTGATATTTTTCTCTTCGCCAGGGAATAATAGAAATCAGCGTAGTTTCTTTACTCGTAACGTGTGCTATGTAGCTTTATTCACATTATAAAAGTGTAATTTATTTAGTTACTGGGCTTTTATTTATTACTGAGCGATGTTTATGTCAGCAAAAATGATGCCCAGGTCTATGTTGCACAGCATGATAAGTAAATTCAAGCTTTCAATTCAAGAAAAAAGAACAAATAAAAAGTGCGTAGGGTTTATTCAAGCTGTAATAGCATTCAGATGACGGAAACGCAGTATGTTACTTATGCTCAGTTTGTTACTAATCCTGTACGTGCTCTTCGTCCCCTAACTCCATATTTCGTTCTTGTTGTCTGTTTTGATTGATTGATTTGCTATATATTAGCATCCTTTTGGTGTTTTGTCAAGCTGATTCACTCTGTGTGCTTCATAGCATTGACTATATGCGTAAATACATGCCCTATAATAGCAGTTTGCATCGTCAACACGTACACTATACATGTGTATTTGGCTATTTTAGGACAGTGTTCACCGCCATGAATTCTGAAGAAAAACGCTCTGACACATATTTTTGTACATCCGTTTGTAAAACGTTCCAAATGTTTTATTCTGTCACAACACTAAGCAAAACATTGCTCTTATAATCGAGCGCGAAGAGAAAACGCATTTGCGTTTTCCATAGGAATGTATTACCTGGAAGTTAAATTTAGACTGGTTGCTGTCTGCTTCAAAATGCAACAGCACACTAGCGCTACCTGAACCTCTAGCGATTATTGTAATATCTCCATGTTGTAAACGAATGAAATAGCATACCAGATAAAATTGTCTCCTCGCCAGCTTCGTCTTTTTGTTTTTTTTTCGGTTCTGCAGAACTTGTTTTTTTGCTAACTGTCAATTTGTGAATTTGATTGCTGGCGTGCTTGGCGATTTATTGTTTTGCCGCAAATTTTATATTATGTCATTATTTTCATACCTCATGTCATTTGAACTTTTTTCGAATCATACGCATATTTTCGATGTATGCTTTATATTTTATATGCCTTTCTGTATTGTCTTCACTCCTACAATAATGCCCGGGTAAGGGCGATGTAGATAACAGAATAAATAAATAAATCGCCGATCCTTGCGACCAATTAAGCTAATTTTAGCAACGTCATGTTCCGTCGGGAGGAAACTTTTCTGATTTCATAGATCAACTCGCAGCAGAAACGGACTCGCTGGAAAATAATATCACATGTGAGGAGGCTGAAATTTTACAGTACGACGTGAAACAAAGATACAATCGATGCTATGAAAAAGTCCCACATCGCCGAGAATTAAAATGGCAAGACAAGAAACTGTGAACGAGACAAAAGAGGAAAAGGTTGGCGCTGCTGAAGGGCTGCACTGGAGCTGCAGCATTGTTTCTAACGAGAAAACATTTTCTGTATCGTGTGCACCCCCCGCCTTCCCTCTTTCCCCACACACACACACACATTGTTTTTGTTTTTTGTTTTTTTAACCGCGAAAACGAATTATGAACGAAAACGAACTATTTTACGCCCAGATGTAGCGCAAGGTGCATGAACTGGTTCGAGCCAGATTTCATTTCATTTCATTTATTATGTCTCTCAGGGCCCGAAGGCATTACAGAGAGGAGTGGGGCACAGTAAATAGAACAAAGCAAATAACAATGAAAAGGCAAAAACTACACAAAATAACTACTAAACATCATTTAACAGGTTTGTAATGGAATAAAACAAATATCAATGGAAAGGCAAACAATACACAAACTTACTACTAAACATCATGTAACAGGTTAGTAATGGCAATCTTAAATTTATCCGAGGCAGTGATTGTGACAATGGCTGCGGGAAGGCGGTTCCAGTCAATCGAGGTTTGAGGCAAAAAAGAGGCATTAAAGGTAGATGTGCTGCAATGAGGGATCCCAACTTTTAGTTGATGATCGGTGCGTGATGATATGTAAAATGGTTCAGAAAATAGTGCTTGGCGGAGAGTAGGGTTAGAGTGATAAATCTTATGGAACAGGCATAGGCGGGATATCTTTCGACGAAGGGAAAGAGTGGGCAAGGATAGAGATGCTTTCATTAAAGTGGTGCTAGCTGTGCGGTGATAGTTAGAAAGTATAAAACGGGCGGAGCGGTTTTGAATGGATTCTACGGCAGATGCAAGGGTGATACCAGGGTTCCAGATTGAGGCGGCATATTCAAGTTTAGGGCGAATTAAGGTCTTATAAATGAGAAGCTTTAATGAAAGAGGGGCAAGAAAAAAGTTTCTTTTGATGTATCCTAATAATTGATTAGCGTTTTTCGTGACATAGTCGACATGAATATTCCAGGACAGATCATTTGAAATGTGAACACCGAGGTATTTGTAGGAGGACACAGGAAGGAGGGTAGAGTTATTGATGGAGTAGGAAGGGCAAATGTTAATTTGACGAGAGACACACATGGATTTACATTTAGAGATATTAAGTTCCATAAGCCAGTCGTTGCACCATTGGGTTACATTGTTAATATCGGTTTGAAGAGCTGCGATATCAGAGTCGTTAAGGATTTCTTTGTAAATAACACAGTCGTCAGCAAAAAGGCTAATAGAAGAGGAGACACGGGTAGGGAGATCATTAATATATATAAGAAATAGTAGTGGACCGAGTACAGAACCTTGTGGGACACCGGAGTTGACAGGCGAGTATGGAGAATTAGTTCCGTTGGCGTGGACAAACTGTAGACGGTTAGTCAGAAAGGCGTCTATCCAAGCGAGAACATATGGACACATGTTAAGGCTACTAAGTTTATGGAGAAGAAGGGCGTGAGGAACTTTGTCAAAAGCTTTGGAAAAATCAAGGAATATGCAGTCAGTTCTGGAACCCTGGTCAAGTGTGACATGGAGATTATGAGTAAAGGTAAGAAGTTGGGTTTCGCATGAGTAAAACTTCCGAAAACCATGTTGTGATGTGTTAAAGAAAGAGTTAGAATCCAGAAAGTTTGCAAGTTGAGAGTAAATTACGTGTTCAAGGATTTTGCATGGTATACTCGTTATGGAGATGGGACGGTAGTTAGATGCATTTTGTTTATCGCCACCTTTGTGTACAGGAACCACCTTCCCCACCTTCCAATCCAATGGCAAGACACCATGTTGAAGTGACTGAGAAAAATCTTGGACAGGATAATGCTGGAATACATTTTAGTGTTTTTCAAAAATTTTGTGTTAATGTTATCAGTACCTACCGCAGAAGACATTTTTAGGTTATCAATAATCTTAGCAATTCCTTCACTATCTAGAACAACAGGATACATAGGCAAGAAATCACAGGCGGTAAATATAGGGAAACAAGAACTAACTGGAATAGAGAAAGATTTAGTAAACACTTCATTTAAAACGAAAGAACACTGATCATCGGATAATTCATCTCCGTCAGCATCCCTAAGCGTTATATTGGAAGAGAAAGAGGGATTAATAACCTTCCAAAATTGACGCGGGTTATTTAACAACAAGGAGGGTAACGTATTATTAAAATAATGGGATTTTGCATCTAGAAGTGCTTTTTTATACACACCAGCTGCAGTACGGTACGCCGACCATCGCTGTTCGTTGTCTGATAGCTTTGCAGCACGAAATATTCTTTTTTTCTTGTTTGCTAACCTTTTTAAAAACACGTTATACCAAGGCGATTCAGGAGAGGACGAAATAATGCGAAGTGGCACGTGCGCTTTCATAAGGTACGCAACTTGTTCTTTAAATAAACACCAGTTATTCTCAACTGAGCGCTCATCAAAACGATCCAAGTAAATATCAAGAAAAAGGCAAAGGTTCCTATTAATGGAATCAAAATCAGCTCGTGCATAATCAGAAATTCGCTTAATTTCTTTTGACCTAAAGCATGTAGGTAGATCTAAGGAAAAATGCAATAAGGAATGATCACTAAGACCTGGCAAATGAGTTAACGAAAAGATGAGCTCAGGCGATGTTGTTAAAATGAGGTCTAAAACAGAAGATGTCGAAGCAGCAATACGTGTAGGTTGAGTAACCATTTGTGAGAGATTAAAATCAATACATAAGTTCACGAATTCCTTGCACTCAGACGAGGAAGAACTAAAATGAGTAGAAACATCTGACCAAACTATGGAAGGATAATTAAAATCGCCCAAAAGAATGACTGGAGCATTTGGAAAGCGAACAATGACTGTGTTGATTGCATCGTGAAGTTTAGAAACAAAAGTGTCACTTCTAGGGGAGGGCGATAACACGCGCCTAAAATGTATTTCTTGTTTTTTAAATTGAGACCAACCCACACTAGCTCCAATTCAGATACCACGTTGATATGAAATGACGGTATGTTTTCCGATACCGCAATCAATACGCCGCCACCGCTTCTTTCAGCCCTGTCATGACGGTATATATGAAAATATTTCTGACAATGTAATATCTCGCTGTTACGTATCTTGCCTGATAACCAGGTCTCAGTAAGAACCACAACGTCAGCATTAGAAGAATCAATAATAGAAGATAAGTCATCGTTCTTGTTCATGACGCTTCTAATGTTAGTAAAAATAACAGGAATAATATTAGTAGAAGTGACATCACAGCTTCCACCCCTCGCTGCATGTTATTGCGGAGTTTGATTGGGATTAGAGGCATTATGTGAAGGCAAATTAAAGTGTGGTAGAGAAGTTGAACGAGATAAGGGCCAGCCGGCCAGCTGCTTCCTTACCAGATGCCAGCGTTTCAAAACTTACCGTCAACTCATTCTAGTAAGTTCCCTTACTAACGTAAACCAACGCAAAGAACGACGAAGAACAGGTAAAATGTATGTAGACGCTTGTCGTGTCCATCTGTTGGTTCGGACCGCTAGGGATTACATGTGAGCGGAGAATGAGCGTTCAGCCACGCCTTATTTAACAACCAGGCCTTGTAAGTCGTGCAGCGACGACCAGGTCGTTCCTTTACAGCGCGGACACATACGGCTCCAGAGGCCGCTGCCTAAACACATCTGTTGTTTTTGTAATTTGGAACAATGCTCATTTGGTTTCGACTACGTCGGCGCCAATGGTGCGCAGTTGGTGAATTTAAGCCGTTCTCACACTGCTCTGACGCATCATACAAACGACACTGGGCTGCAGACATGATTATCATCTGCGGTCACGCCTCAATCATGTTTCAAGCGTAGTGCTTCGTGCATATGTATGCTTCTAACATGTCTAAGAACGTTTTTATATGACCAGTGTGACGAGACCTTCATATGCAAGGAAGGGCCTCAGACAGTGTTCTGCAGACTGTCTTTTGTGAGATGTATAAGCAGTGGGACCGCCGCTTTAGAGGTAGACCTTAGCGGTGGCCGCGGAGAGTCACGACAAGTGAGCTGCGTTCTCTAGCGATGATATTTTATTTCCAAAGTTTGCAGGGAAAAGTCAGAAAGCGAGAAATTCACGGAGCATATAAGTAAATGGCAACTTCCGCGCGATTTAGTGCGTTTTTTTTTTGCACCGAAAGAGAGATTAGAAGTAAGATAAGTTAGGATTTAAGAACGCCCGTGCAGAAACCATAGTCGTCGTCCCTGATCTTCATCTCCACACTGTCGTAGACGTACTAGTAGGATTGGTCGTTGTTTTTGATGTGCCAGGTAATACCGAGGGTCTTTGATGTCCTAGGTGATTCCGAAGCGTATTTGAAGTTACGTCCGTTAAGGTTTGCCTTGTTGCATTCTTGAACCACCAGCCACCACTTAGTCTATCGGAGCACCTGTCTTTGTCGGGTTTCTCCGTCATGCTCTTCTTCGATGGTGAACTTCTCTCCGTTGTGGTAGGACAACGCGTCGTAATCTGTGCATGCCAAAAACCAGCGTCAACCAAGCAAGGGTCTTGACGGCTCTTGCAATATGATATACTAACAAGCAGCAAATATAAAATAATATGTTGTGTGATATAATATGTTCTGTCATTGGCAAACGTCTAGAATCATTTTACTGCGCCAGTGGAAACAAAATTCTTTTCGTCACTACCAAACTGATTTGGCATACAAATAGGTTTCACACATTAATTGACACAACCGAACTTGTAACCTAAATTACAAGTTAAAATCTTTTTGTGAAGTTATTGCATTTTTAAAATTCTGGTCTGAAAGATTCCACGAGTAACACCTGGCAACACCGAACACGTGGGACGCTAGGTGGACCAAGCTACCACCCGTTACAAAGGTACGGCCGTTATCATTCTTCCATCCAGTTACTGATTGTAATAGGGGCAGACAGTTTGTTCTTGTTTGCGGTGTGGAATAAATTCTATGCAAGTCCACGCCGGCAAAAAAAGAAACGCTTAAATTACAGTGTTGTTTTAAAAACCAGTGGTCTCAAACTCATTTGGAGTGTGGGGGCAGATATCCAACACCTGAAGTGAGGAGGGCCAACGTAAGACGTGGGGGTTGACCTCGTGCGTTGTGCTTTCGTAAACTCAAGTCTTACCAGTGACATCTTTAGATTTGATTTGCTTTAAGACTACTTTGGGCCTTGACCTGACGTATAAGAATAAAAATGACACTGCTCCGCCAACGTGCTGGCATATTTAATAGAACAAGTGCACTGTCGTTCCCGTTGCTCAATTACACAGGAATTGAGCAAGTCTCGAATGTCTAAAAAACAATCAGTTAATCATGACAGTTGTTGCTTTCCTGACGATTTTTACTACAATACTCAACAAATATTTGTTCCTCTTAACTTGTGATATATTTGTGAAGTCAAGAAGCCCGAGCTCGTAGTTTTATCTTTACAGTTGCGCTTGCCGAGAGTTCGCGCAGCCGAAATGCATCCTTCAGCGAACAGCTTCGCGCTTGCAGCCTAGTAGCGGAATTGTTGTACATTACAAAAGCTGGGAAGCAAAATATTAAGCGAAACAAAGGCCAAATGGACACGAATAGGTATAAACCATGTAATACGTTGAAAATCATGGCTACTTTTCGAGCGAAAAGTAATCGGCGAGATGAGACCCCGATGGCGCATGCCATTTCTAGCCCTCGAGACATTGGGACCGGCAATGTAGCCGCTTCACCTTACGTTGTACCGGAGCGAATGCTAGAAGCGCGAGCTCATAGCGTTGGCAGCTGCCCTTAGTGCACGAGAACTTGCTGCCGCCGAGGTGCCCTAGACACGCGGCCCTAGAGCAAGGAGCTCGCGCTTGTAGCCTTCCCGTGGTACAACATAAGGTGAAACAGAGACAGTAGCCGGTTGCCTCAAAGCCGTGTTCCATGAGGTGCGGTCGCATCGGCCCGCGGGCCCCGTGTTTGAGACCCCGGTTTTAAACTGTCTGCTCGAACTTCCGATTTATAAAGTATGTGATATCGCACTGCTGGAGAACGCGGAGAAAATCTGAATGTTGGTTTTGTCACAAACTTCATTTGCTACTTGCTCAATTGCTAATCTAAATTGAGAGATAATAAATGGCAGCTTGGGATGACTAAAACCTGGGTATTTCGAAAATGCATTTAGCCTGACTAGTTCAAAAACCCACTCTAAAGTGTCAATAATGTATGTCCGGAATCGTGCTGGGGCTTCAGCTATACCAGTCACTACGGATGTCTGTAGATGAACTGAATGGTAAACAAAATCTGGTAGGAAACAACAGTCAAAAGTTGACATTATAGCAAAGGAGTGCCTAAACTGCGGCTCTCAAGCCGCATGCGGCTCTTCACGGGACCAAGTGCGGCTCACGGCTCCCTGGCAAGCCTGCACCCCTTCTCCTCCTGTGTCCCCAAGACAAAAAAAAATGTTCTACAATTAAAAAAGAAACGCTCAGTCTTGGCAGTTTTGTACTACAGAACGTACAAACAGCCGGATTGCTTTTTCACACAAAGATGTTCCCATACATGGGTAAATTACTCCTGACAATGTAATTTAATTACATTTACAATTACTTTGCTTCAAAAGTGTATTTAATTACAATTACATTTAGTACTATGTGAAAGTGATTCATTACGATTACAAATTACTTTCAAAAAGTAATGCACTTACTTTACAATTAATTATCTCTGAGAGCGACTCGACTTGAGCCATATAACTTTAAACGAGTTGTTAAGAATACAATGCATTTGTTCAATTGCTTGCCCCAATGTATGAGGAGGCTTAGGCATCGCTGTATAAATTTCACGTATTGTACTTTCCTTTTGTGAATTTTGTTAAATTATTGAAATTACTTGGCAGTCTGGGGTAATGAAGTCTTACATTCTTTTATTTTTAGAAATAATAATAAATTGGTTCATATGCTCGAAGACGCCAGATCGGTAAATTAAAATCAAGTTGACACATTTTTGCTAGCCATGCAAATAGAAATGCGACAATTAGTCATCTTGGAATATTTTAATACTGTTAGTATAATCCACACGCGCTAATAGGAACACATTACACACACACACGTTTTATGTTATTGTAAATTATTTACGTTGAGTTGGAATTATGACGGTTCTGAAATAATAAGAATTGTAATCGGGGCTCCGGAATCAATGGTGACAATATTTCCAAGGTGCGAAGTCAGTCTCCAAAATGCTGACGCCAATATTATACGAAGTAAAACCAACAGGAAATAAACTTAGAACTGCGAGTGTGTCGCCGAGCGCTAGGCCGCTGGTGCGGGCACTGAGGCTTCCGGAGGGGTTCCGTCAGCACCGCAAAGTCTTGCAAAAAGTAATTTTGTAATTGTGCCTGAAATTTTGGAATTACTGAAGCTAGAAAGCAGTTAAATTACAATTACAATTCCTTCTAGCCGAAAGTAATTAAATCACAATTGCAATTCATTCTAGCCGGAAAGTAATTATTCACAATTACAAATTAAAAGTAAAGTAATTAAATTACAGTAATTCAATTCCTGTAGTTGAATTACTATTCCCTTGTTCCTGCGGCTCTCAGAACGTTTGTAGTTTTGTCTGCATCTCTAACCCCATGTCACTCTGGTCACCCGTTGTTATAGCACATCATTTTTACCATTTCATAAAGGTAGAATATGCCGGCGTGTTTCGCGGAACATCGGCCAAATTGTTCATGCGAAACTACACGTCACACAGAAGATTTTGATGACGTACTAGTCTCTTCAAAGGGTACATCCAGAACAATTATTAACGTTTGCGATAACTAAGTTCTCAATTATGTTTGGGTAATTTAAATTTTAAATTAGCAAATTTAAACATTGTTTCAGTTAGAGAATATGCTGAGCACCGTCTGAAATCACAAAATCAGCTCACTTAGAAACATAAAAAGCACGCGCAGCATTTACAGCCTTTCAAAAACACTCAGTTTGGACTCGTTTCCAGTTTTCGGTTTTCTATCGGCAGAGCCGCAGAGGTCCTGCTCCCCGCGGACAAAGCGCGCAATAACACGCGCCATTCACACATTCTTCGCATGATATGTTGAGAGAGGCATAGTCGGCAGAACCGATACCTACCTGTCAGGACCCTCGTACTCGTCGATGGTCAGCTTGTACTTCTCCTCTTTGGAGCCGACGTGAAATTTGTGATAGAGCACAACTGTCGGTTTCGTTGCTCCTTGTTCTTGTCAGTTCGATTCTGAGAGCTTGTTGGTTGTTCGGAAAACTCGTAAGTGCATGAAGATTTTCAAGTCCTTTAACGGAAGGTATAAAATGCGTTTAGAAATAAACACGAACACCCTCTCCAAAGGTTAGAACTGAGTCATAAACCCTCCTTGATGTAGGGCCTCACTCCTAACATGAGCTGCAGGAATGAGCATGGCGCTGACTAAAAGCATAGATCAAACCAAGCTAACGATAGTAAATTCAAAACAAGAAATACCTAGAAGAGTAGCGATTCACATTTTTTATTTCGCGATACTATATAATCTTATGCTTCGATAGCAGAGGATGATGCATTATATTAATGATAATTGTTTGTATTCATGAGCAAGCTGAAATGCTGGCAAAATAAAATTATTTGTGAGAGCTTGTTTTCAATGGAGAGTATCAGAGCTAATCGCAAAGCAAATAAACACAGATAGGCTACGTCACCTGAGGGTATCTTTATTGACTGGTTTTGTTTTACGTGTGGACCAAAATTAATATTAATACTACTGGTGTTTTCTGTTTAACGCAAGAATCTTGTTTTTTGTTGTTTGGTTCGGGGGAGATTCTAAAAGGAGATTTAACGTCACTGACAGATGTGACGTGGCGCACGGTACATGTAGACCCACTAAAGTTTGCGGGAAAGTTATACGCGACGTGACGTTGCCGCGTGACGTGACGCCAAGGTGTCACGTGACACCCGCGACTCCAACTGTTTATAGGTGGCGCCACTCGTTTATCAAAATGGCGGATATAGTGAGGGTCGGAGATACGTGATGGTGTACCAGTTGCTGGGCCTGTCTCGTGGTGTGCTGGCTTTACTGAGCGACACGAATTATTCCCGCTTCTACGAGGAAGCTGGAGTAGTACGCAGGCAGGTCGCAGTTTTCTCCCGAAAACAACAAATATGTTTAGCGTAATATTGACTCCATGATACAGTTTGTTTTAAAATTTAAAGTCAAGAGCAAAACAGAAACCAAATTTATAAAGCAGGCGAGCTCGTTAACGTTCCACACGATTCTAAACCGGAGACGAACGGACGACAAAGGGACAAACACACATGTTTTTAAGCTCATCACTTTGCTTCACTCATCAGGATTGAGACATGTGTGTTTGTCCCCTTGTCGTCCGTTCGTTTTCGGTTTAGTATCGTGTGTACCAAAAATACTGTTTTGGAGTCAACGCCTCGGTATACGACGTTAATGTCGGTTTCACACCTACCGACGAATGTGCCTCACAACGTAGTTAGTGAGTTAAATTAAATTTTTAGGCACTTAAAGTTGTGATCTTGAGAGTCATGTCACTTTAGATTGGTTAAATGGGTAGATCATTCTTCAAATCGAACGCTCGTATGTTGCTTAGCGTACACGTCAAGTTTTGCATTTTCAAGAGATCTGTCCCTACCGAAAAACCCACTATAACGTTTCTCTATCTGGATTATGAAACTGGAAATCTATCTGGATCTCATCCGGATTTCATCTTTTTCAGAAATTATTCACTTGCCATCACGCTGCTGACTCATGACGACGTATTTTATAGTCATCTTTCGGGCACAGCAACAACGCCGCCGACGCTGTTTGTTTTTCAGGCATTCCAGAAAGTGAGGTCGTCCTAGCAGGCATGACGACTTCTAGGATGACCGCGAGGATGACGCCACGCGGACAAGCAGGATCCCCGTTGAGCGGCGGGCTCGTCTCACATCGCAGATTGGTGTGCTCTCGCAGGACAAACGATTCATTGCGACAACCATGTCGCCAGCAAAAAAGGCTTGCGTTGGGTCACTGTCCGGGCCATTTAGGAATGATTATTGGTCCGGATAACTAGATTGCCAATTTTCTTCGTAATTATCGTCTCAATATCATGTTTAAGGGCATGGTTTCAATTTAGAAAACTACTCATCATCATCGAAAAATCCTAAATCAATAAATTGCAGAACGATAGAAGGCACAGGAAGCATTTGACTTTCTGAAAAACCGCACGAACTCACCGTGCTTTGAAGTCAATCGGTTTGCACGGAGCGCATCTTCGCCCCGGCGCTACCGCGATGGAGAAGTAGTAGCAACCAGCCTCTGCTGCGTTCACGCGATGGCAGCGCAGCAGAGGCTGGTTGCACTATCTTCCACAAGTCGCAGTGCCGCCGGGGCAGAGATGCGCCCTGATAGCAAACCGAAACTTAAAACCCGTTGAATTTGTGCGGTTTTTCAGAAAGTCGTAAAATGCTTCGCGTGCCTTCTATCGCTTCTGCGATTCGTTAATTCAAGGTTTTTTGATGATGTTGAGCAATTTTCAAATTGAAACCATGCCCTTATACCCAATATTAAAAAGTTAATTACGCAAAAATAATTACCAATCCACTGTCCCGGGTTTTAAGAATTTTCTCTAAATAGGCATTTACGCAGAAACTCAAATCGACAAAAGGACTTTTGTTGCAACGCGTAGTTTTCAGCAATATCGAATTTGTCCACCTTTCGTGAAACACCCTGTATATTTATCGGTTTCTACGACGCTTTTTCGCTCAACGGGACAAGTAAGGCTTTCGCCTTAAAACATGTTTTACGAATGCTGTTTAAAATATTATAAAAGTGTCGTTTACAAAGCGTCTAAATTTCAATTTTTGTGCTGTTGAAAAAGTCTGACCATAGCTTTATGCAAGACACATTGAAGTGGTCGCTGACCACGACTCTTTTTGCTGGCTTGCATTCCTTTCAAGACCTCACCGGACGCCTCGGTCGATGGGTGCTAAAACTCCAGGAGTAGTAATTTTAATATCGCCTACAGAAGTGGTCGAAAACATCAAGACACTGATGGCCTCTCCCGATGTACCGCTTACCCTTAAACGACCTCTGAAAGGAAAAAAAAACTTTTTTAACAGTCTGTTGGGACACGCGTGTCACTAAACAAATTTTACGCGAAAAAAATATTTAGAGCAATATAGACGGCGATAAATTTATTTGAAATTCTGCGCGCAATGTCCATGACGTCACGAACTGGTCATTTGCTCAACGAGATGGTAATTCGCTCTTTGCACCTCAACGTGAAGGCGAAGCCGGTCCACCTCTCCTCCACGCGCTCGACATGCCGAGACCGAAAACATGTAGAAATGAGGTGACTACCGACTAAAACACGTCTCGGGTCGTCAATATTTCTCTAAAATGTTTTTTTTTCGCGTGACATAATTCCTTTTTGATACAGATGTCCCAAACAAAACTGTTCAAAAATTGTTTTTCTTTTTTCAGGGGCTCTTTAACACCATTACTACAGTTGCACCATACACAAATACCACAGCTTCAATCGCTCCTATTTCCTGTGAGACTTTGCCTTCCGAGCAGCGTGCAGATCCGTGGATAATTCAGATACTCTCCCACTTGAGTGGCAGCAATCCGTTCAAAAATTGACGTTTTATTAATAAAGCTTAACAATTTTTTATATTGACGGGATGTTGTTTCGTCAAAATTATGATCCACAAGGTAAGCGTTGGCTTCTTGTCATACCTCAACACCTCCGCCAATAAATATTACAAAATCTGCAATATGCAGCCCCCTGCCGGCCATCTCGGATTCCTAAAACCTACACAAGAGTTCGTCATCGGTTCTTTTGGCCCGGAATGTATAGTGCTGTATTCAAGTTCGTCCAGGAGTTTCCAGCTGTGCCAGCGTCGACAGTGTCCCACATCGTCTCCCCCAGGACTTCTCGAACCCATCGCTCCACCTCATTTACCATTCGACGTTGTGGGAGTTGACCTATTCGGACCCTTCCCAGAACTGGATAATTGTGTATATCGACCATCTAACATGTTACGTAGAAACAGCGGCCCTTCCCAACGCCACAGCATCCCTAAGTTACTGCGTTCCCGCTGAACCAGGTGATTCTCCGCCACGGAGCTCCACGTACTTTCATAAAAGATCGCGGACGGTCCGTTTTGTCTACCACCGTGGAGGCGCTACTTAGTTACTTACCACTGAATTTCTTTCTCATGTCAAAAACAATTTGAGATGAACACCAGCATGATGCAATGACGTTACTTGCAAGCCATGTATATTGGAAACTCGGCCGAACTCGCGTATCATTGTCCTTTGAGCCCATGGCGACGCCTTAGACATTTCACTGTTGTTATGGGATCATTATCGACGCTCTCCTTTGTTCACGCAACGAATGCGCAAAAACAGTACGGCCTTTCGACACGGGCTTCTGGCCGGGGCCATTTTCAGCGTTCGTGCGTATGGCATGCACGTGATGTGCTCACCTACAGAAGCGACGAACATGCGCGTCCTGGGCTGTGGAGATCGCACAGCTGGGCTCTAGATTTTTAACCATTGGAATGTTTGTTTAGATTGAGATCCAACTCTTCTGCTGATATATGCCGCAACACACAAGATGTCCAAGAAAATGAACCATATGTGAAGCGGGTGATACAAGCCAACGAAGCCAAACCAGCGCTGAGAGCCTAAAGACTCTGGATAACATTCACGCCCGACGTTTCCAAGTACGGACAACCACTGGTGTGCGAACGTTCGAGACACGGCCACGAAAAAATTGCTGCACTGCCATTGGCTTCCAAGAGCCTCGTGTGGCACGGGCATTGTGCATCTGGCGCATTTGACGTCGCTTGCAAGGCAAACACAAGCACACCAAGGGACTGTACTGAAAACATATGCCTTTTCGGCTTGGCCTCGGGGCTCGAGGAGCACGGGGTCGTGTGCATGTTTTAATGACTGGATTGGTTGGCACAGCTGATGGCATCGGCCGCGGTCTATTTGAAAGTAAAAGCGATGGGCATGGTGGTAAACAATGCAATTTGGACGTTGCCATGGCATCACTACGGCCTACATGCGTTGCCTCTCATTGATCCCATTCATTGTGCGTCGTAGCCGACATAAATCACACGACGCGGAAATCTAGCCGACGTGCAAAACTAGAGTGCCTCAATGTCCTTCTGTTGAGGGTGACGCCATCGTTTGTAGAACCTGATGCCGACAGCACGCGCTCACCATGAAAAATGCAAAAAAAATCGCAGGAAACAAAATGTCGCCGTAGCACAGTCAGCGCCACAAGCGTGTGCAGGAACATGCTCTTCACGCGCTTCAGAGCAAAAAAAAAAAAAAAAAGAGTTCGAAACAAATTGGTAAGATGTCATCACCCCAAGCCACCGTGCCTCGAAGCAAAGCGCACATAAAGGCATGCTAGGCAAAACTAGAGCCGATTTATATGGCAGCGTAGCTGCCAGAGTAGTGACAGGGCGCGAATTTATCTGGATGCACGACGTCAGAAGTGCCGATAGTAATCTCTAATTTCCGTTTTGGGCCTGGGAGATTGCCACGGTACTGCGCTAAGCAGCACTTCGCTTCAGCTTAGTCCAGACGCAGCCGATGCTGCACAAGCGCGAGCCTGTTGCTCTGGAACAGTGCTTGCACTGCACGGGCGCGCGTGCTTGGCAGGGACTCTGGAAAGCCCCGAGCTCGCGCTTGTAGCATCGGCTGCGTCTGGACCCAAGCTGAAACGAAGTATAGCGACACCGGATGGCAACTTTTTCAGTTGATATCTCCATTCGTGCATTGAAAAGTGGTAAAAGACGCTTGTGCATGGCGGTACGGCCTCTGGAGGAACGGTGCCTGTTTCTTCTGTGAAGTGAGACGATTTGCAGCCCGGGACTGTCGGGAGACGAGATCTGCTAAGTACCGTAGGTGCACTGGACAAGGCGAGTGGTTTCCGCGCTGCCGGCCGCTTAGTGGACGTACGTACCGTTCTTGTAGTTTCGGACATTGCTCCTATGGAACAAAAAGACCGATTATGCCGGCCACGACAGGACGATTGCCTCGAGAAATGACTGCTGCATGACTGCTCCATAGTAAGCGAATGCATGCTTAGCATCATCATACTTCTTCAAGACCCAATCATTCATTCAAGATGAGATTATCGCACCGGATTGGCGAGGAGCGACTTCGACAACGGTCTCACCCGTTTGTGCGATGAACAGTCGACGGGATTAAACCAAGAAGGCACAGGGGTCAACAGAAGATTGTTAACGCCATCAAAAAAGACGAACGCTGGATATCAGGTGCCTCTTGCCGACTGCGCCTAGTGGTCGTCCGGAAGTTTAATGACATGCAAAAAGTCAGTATCTTTATCTGCTGTGGCACACATATCCGTGGTAAGCGTGGCCGCGAAATGATTTTTTAACTTCTTCTTCCTTAGCTGTAATCCTCGGCTCCGGGTGTTGCGAATGCAGAAATCACACAGTCGCGACATGCCAGGGCACAGGAGCGATGACCCTAGTAGCTTGCACCGTGCTTTTTAAGCTACACAACTATAGAACTTGCGCATTCGCAAGCGCACCCGCGTGCACCCTCATTGGCCACTAACGCGAATTTGGAATAGACGCCGACGAATTGATTGTTGGACGTAGTGCACACGTCCGAGGGACGCAGTTTTCGTGTCCAATGCGCGAGCTGGGGTCGGCTGACGTCATCTTTGGCCTTTGCAGACATTGTAAAGACGATAATTAAAACCATACACACATGATGATAACTTCATAGCCCACTGACGTTAATGAGAATCAAAACGGGCCCAGCTACAGAAAATAAATATTGCACTCGTAAAAAATAACTATGTCTGTAACTTGTTCATTACAAAGACCAACACACCTCTGAGCACCTAAGTTTAATAGTATGTGTTGATGCATTGTTATGTAGCAGGTCATTTATATATGTCATTTGAGCAAACGCCAGCTATGTTATTTAAAAAAGAACAATCCAAAAACACCGTGATCAAATGCAAGCCATTGCAACGAAAGCACTTTATATCAAAGTTCTCAGAACTGCCAATTCGTAAAATCGTCGATTAGTACAAAAGGTTAAAGATCGCAGGCGCTTCCTCGCTAAAAGTTGCTGTGATTATTCGGCGACCCAGGGCTGAAACAAGTTCCCTAGGATCCCTAAACGCGAGGCATACCTTTCGTTTCGATTCACAGAAATTCAAACTTTCAAAGGAAGCTAGAAAAATGGGAAAATCTTATCCTAAAAGTTATATCATAAAATCGTTTGATTAGTACAAAGCGTTAAGATCGCAGGCGCCTCCTAGCTAAAAGCTTTTGTGATTATGCGGTTACCTGGGACTGAACCAACTTCCCCAAGGCCCAACATGCGACGCATACATTTCGCATCGATTCTCAGACACTCCAACGTTGAAACAAAGCCAAGACTATGCGAAAATTTCCTGCTAAAAGCCTTATCAATCCTCGAACACACCCAGAAATTTGAGCACCGCTATGGCAATATGACTGATGTTGTCGCACAGGTGCTAATATCCAGAGCGATCTTGCACAGAAAGCGGTATAAAGTCCCATTCTTTCAGATCTTCACGTTATACCTGCGTCACAGAGCACGAAAAGTCCGAAATTGTCGGCAAGCAGCGGCACATTACGACTATAGCGCACCGACCATACTCTCATCCACCAGCTCTGGTTGCTGCCATCACACCCGTGACATCACGGCTCTTGCGAGGTCACGTGACGAGTAGTCACCGGTTGCTATAGGCACGCTGCCAGCTCGGCATGTTGCTATGATACCGCGTGGGACCAATCGCGGTGAGAGGCGGCACAGGGAAAGGCATGGCACTACTCTGGCAGCTACACTGCCACATAGAGTGCTCAGGCAAACCGATCCTAGCAGCAAACGCATGCCGCGAGCCGCCTTACGTGCGAGCTCGAGAGAAGAAGACAACAAATGCTCTTGACACTTGATTCTGGTGTCGCCATCTCGCTCAGAATCCTGATGAAAAAGAGTCTCGTCCCGTCAAATTTATTTACACAAATACATAAATACTACAATACACAGGGTGTTTCCAGTAAAGATGGACAAATTCGATATTGGGAAAACTACGCGTCGCACCAAAAAGAAACGCTTGTGTCGTTTTGGTCCTAGGCCGGGGGCCCATTTAGGAAAATGATTATAGTTTGGGATAACCTACGTTGTTAATTATTTTCGCAAAATTTAATTTTTTAAATATTGAGCTTAAGGGCACGTGGCTTTATTTCGAAACTTGCTGAGCATCATCGAAAAACACCAAATACGAGGATTGAAGTGCGATAGAAGATATCCTGATCGAAAAGACCATCAATAAAATCTGGTGGCCCATCAAACTTTCTTGATGGTCAATCAAACTTCTCTGATGGCCCATCAAACTTCCTGGTGGCCCACCAGGCTTCCTTGATGGCCCACCAGACCTCCTTGATGGCTCTTGATGGTCCATCAAACCCTCCAAATAGAAAATCAAAGCACATTTTGATGGTGCACCACACTTCCTTGATGGCGTCTGATGGACCATCAAAAGCGTCTTCTGGTTCGTCAGTTGCTCCAATCGGCACCTGATGCTCCACCAGACTCTCCCTTGATGGACCATCCGGAGCGTCTCGATGGTCCGTCGTGGTGCTCCAAATGGCAGCTGCTTAAGAAAGCCCACTGCAGACCCTACATCAGTGGAACATCACAAGCATTTGAGGGTCCGCCCGAAGTTCATAACTGCGCCTGATGGTCCGTCAGACCATCAGGCGATGGACCATCCAAATTGCTTTGTTCCTGCAAGCATAGCTGACAAAGGATAGGCACTCACCAGCGATTTTCAGAAAGACTCTACGGCGGCTGTTATATGTGACGACAAATATCTCGACCGGCCGGGCGCGGGTTGCAGTGGTTCTGGAGCGAGTGCGTATTCCTTCGAACTCGATCGCATGCAGGCTTAAACTGAGCGCATATATGTTGTAAACGACTTCGAAATTTCGCGAGAACCCGTAACTTTGCAGAATTTCGCGAACCGTCTGCAAATACGCGAAAAGTAGGTCCCGCGAACGATTCGCAAATGCAATCACATTAAAATCTATATTGAGACTCTACCTCGTCGCGAAAATTAGAGCCCGCGAATTATTGTGCAAACTTCAAAGTTTTGACTCAAAATCGCGAAATATTGAGCCCGCGAAAAATACGTTCGTCTGAGTGTACATATGTTTTTTATTGTTAGCAGTGAGACACCGTTGTACTGGGCTGTAGCCAATCAACTTTCTCTTTTATTTCCAGGTTTTGATATTCATTTTCTTCCTTTTATTTCCAGGTTCTCGACATTAGTTCCCTTCCAGGCATCTGACTCGGCGCATGCTTCGTAAGACATCTACAATGCTTGTTACTCATGTCAGTTTTTTTGTTTTTAGGACAGCACTTTAGTTTGCGCACGTAATTCTCGTCTATTGTAACGTTATCGTCCAGGTCCCCCTGCCCGCCCGGACATTAAAGCCACTCCTGCGCCCTCTCAAGAAGCTGCAACCGTCATCCAAGGCCGTCCTCGCAACCTCGGCCCCGACCGTCAAGCTTCTTCGCCCGGCCACGAAACTGCCCCACGCTTCCCTCTCACGAAAAGCTCCAACTGTCACCCCCGCCGAAATTTGGACCCCGACCGTAGCACTGTATAAACGTGTTGCCCCATCTGGAACTCTTTCCTACGCTTCTTTGGAACCTCCCAACCGTCATCCCGCCGTTTTTGAAACTTGGACTCGACCTTAGCATTGCATGTAATACCACCCGCGTTCATCATGTAAAAGTTCTTCCTGACGAAGGCCGGACTGCCGGCGAAACGTCGAAGAATAAATCGTCCGCTGTTGCTCGCCGGTTAGCGTTTCTTCCCCAGTTATATATATATACACAATAACAGAACATCGGTAATCCCGCTCATACCATCAGAATTAAATCGTCGATTGTCCGACAGGCTTTCCATTGACGGTGCCTGAGTAACAACCAAGCGCTACCTGATGGCGGCTGATGACCAACAAAGGTATTCTGGCTTGCAGGTGGAACCTTCAAATCTGTTCCTGCTGCGGATGACGGACCATCGAAACGTTTTGATGCGCTACCTGTGGCGAGATACGTATCAGGATATCCCGATAAACCATCAGGAACGCAAAGGTTGACGGCGCTTCTCGTGACATTCTTCGGTGGCGAAAATAATCTGACTACATTCGGGACGTTTCCCAGCAGCGGCCGAGAGAAGGCGCCAATGATCTCAGCGTCGCCGCGCGCGTGAACCACATTCGGTGGATAAAGCTAACAGCGGCGTGGTTCGATAACAGGGCGCTCAACCGCAGCAATCCGCCTCGTCAAAAGTCCCAGGATACCGAAAGGTAACGAAGACACCTTCTTATAAACTCAGGCAGATATTTTGCGTCCATAGTTTTGCTTGTAAATTGTTTTATTGTCCGTTGCATAAAACAATTTGTTGATCTGCTTTCTATGTCAAGCAGCTCATGATAAAAACAAAACAGCGGGAAAGACGAGCAACGAGGTAGAAGGAACAACAGATTGTTGTATACATCCGAAGATTTATCAGCGGCGTCTGTTATGTCGCAGCCGTTTGCTATTTATAACAGACGCCTACACGAATAAATCTTCAGTTGAAAGTCGTTGCCAGTCCTCTGTTGTTCCTTCTACTTCGTCTCGCCTTGCGCTGTTTTTTTGTTTTTATCATAGCCTAATCTGTGCCCAAACTTCTACGTTAATCAAGTAAATCACGTTTACAATCTAAGTAGTAGAGAATGCCGAAAAACGTATTTGCTTGATAGGAAATTCATTTACTAGGGGCATGGTACTGTGAACTAGATGCTTTGGGAGAAAAAAACGTTTACAAAGCTGCGTAATACAGATGCTACTGCATTCTCAAGCCACGAGCTATACGCTGTTTGGACGACGCCGCCATGCCTAGCATGGACGATGGGGACAGAGTGGGGACAGCCGCGCAACAGACACCGATGAAGTTCTGCGCGTCGCGGAGTCTTGAAAGTAGTGAGTGGATTAAATACATTTTTCTCCTATTTTGTTTTTGGTAATAATAATTCAACGTTCAATCATTTCAAGAGAAATAATAACATGCCATAACTTAAATACAAAATTGTTTGCAGGCTTCCTCGAGGATTTCAGCAGCTGTAATTTCACTCGCTTGGGATGCCTTTAAAGGCCAGTACAGAATAAACGTACTTGACTGTAATGGATCTGTCTTCATCATATGCTACGTGATTAGAAATTCATACCGACCAACAATACCACACCAAACCAACCTACCCATCAAACCATCGAACCAAATACGACAATCATCAAACCACCAATGTCCCAGAAC